>CAJPEV010000408.1:0-11839 GCA_905338385.1 Darwinula stevensoni
CCTCGCATTCAGATTCCACTAAATCACAAAAGGCGAAAAAGAAATCGAGGGGAATCGAAAGCTGTCACCCGGAAGAAATTCATTCCTCATTCAGTAATGGACGCCAGAACTAATTCAAACATGTTTTGGGGGGAGGACGTTGCGAACCCGCTGCTCCCGCGAAGGAAGCGCCTGCCCGGAGTTTCTCATCGCGACGACGAACCTGACGAAACCCGCGAGAGATCGAGTCCGGAAGCTTGGGAACCCGAACCTGGTGAAGAAGAAGGGGGAAAAAATTGGGGGAAATTCCGCAAATTCCATAGGAAGAGATTTTGCGTGCTGCCAAATGTCACTTTTATACCAGAAGATTTCATAATTTAAAATTCGAAATGAAGTGACCTCGAATGCCATTTCGGCACATTATCGGTCATCCTGCGGAGAAAAGGATTTTTTAAATATTATGCCATTTGAAAGTGAAAAATTTTCTAAAGCAGTTAAATTTTTTCCACAGCACATACAATAATATTAGGATTCAAATAAGCAGTTGCATGATATATTATGAAATTAATCGTAATTGAAGACTTTCGCCACTTCCACCTGAAACGGGTTGAAGAAAAAATCATTTTCTTCCAAACCGCATCAATAAGTGTTATTCCCCGGACGTGATAACTTCATTACTAATTCCTTTGACATGAACATATTTTCCCGACGCTAAATTCCACACGAATCGATCTGCCATCAGGGGTTCATGGTTTTAGTCACACAGCAAATTTGATCAGGAATGAGTCAGACTTTGTAATGACGATAGGACGAGATGACGTCACAGTGAAAAAGGTGCGAGATTTCGAACCTGAAGGCGTAAGACAGGGGGGGGTGGGGGTGGGGGGCGTGTGCAAATGTAGTCGCAATTCTGCTCTACGGTGGTGTGCACACGTATTACGGCACTGAGACAAGTACGATGGCTCGTGCAATAGTAGAAAGGGTTTTAGACCAAGTGGTCCAACCACTCACTACCACATATGCCACTTTTCCGAATAGTCCAAAATAATTACTAATTGTTATTCCGATGTTTCCAATAATTTTTGCAGTATGAGTCTTCTGAATTGGCAGGGTTGGAATTAAGGAGTTTTCATGAGGGTCTTCGTTTCGGTCGTTTCCCTAGCAAAGAACTTCTGTAAAAGACTTATTCCGGGTTAATGTTCATTTTAGTGCCAAGGTGCCAAACGTATGGGCACTAACTCTTATGTTAATTATAATCTATCGGCATAATCACTAATGGAGTGGTCAATTTGACCCGGGTCGGGGTCAAGCGATCCTAGCGCCACCTCTGGGCCATTCCGCGTACGATTCACTTTTGTGTCCGCGATACAAGTTTCTCTTACGAGGAGGAATATTTCAACGAAAGCTGTTTTTCCAAGACGTTCCTGCTTTTTCGACCCCCCCCCCCCTTCCAATCTATCAATCATCACTGACGTTAAGCATCCGCCTAATCCATAGACTATCCTTCGGTTATACCATCTTTTTTTTTCCTTAAAAAGAATTTCAAATTTTGATTTATCGGGAGATTTAGGCCTCGATGGTTCAATATTCTAAGGTTCGAGACAAATAGCTGAGCTTGAGTAACGTCAGCCCGATTCTGGGCCAATTTTGGCTTGGAAGGACCTTTCATGGAGAAGGCGTAATATCAGCTTAATCGTGAGCCTCTTCCGTGTTTCACGGACTATTTCAGCGAGGAACTGAAAGGTTAGGCGTACCTGGTGTTTCTCGAACCATTTCGGCGTAGCCTGTAGACAGGGGGCCTCCGAAATTCGAATGCATCTCGAACGCCATCTATTTAATAAAGGGATGCCCGCGCGCGATATCTCCCCGTATTCACGAAACATTCTTACGAATTTTTTCTTCGCAAGAAGAGAAAGGTTCGCGAGTAGTATTCATGAAACATTTTTGCGTAAGATGTTCGTACGATCTTCGTACGCAGTTCGTAAGAATGTTGCTCAATTTTGGTATTCACGAAAGCGCAAAAGTTCGCATCTCTCTTCGTAAGTCTACGAATGGTCCCGAGGTATCGTAAGTGGCCACAAAGACGATGTCGAGGGAATCTCTGGAACTCTCTTCCATTGGGTGTCTCAATTAAGGCAAGATTCATTCACACTGGGCGGTTAACAGGATATATGCACAGAGGATTCGCAAGATTCCGTCTCGGAGGTTATGTCATTCGCATTCATCCAGTGTCAGAGAAGTAAGACGATAATGCTCCAGCGAAACTCTTTTTCCACTGAATTATTGAAAAATCCTTCGACAGAGATCGGACAGTGAGAAAGGTCTACCCCCAGTCCTGCTACTCTCCCTGAGAAACTGAACTCCTTTCGCCTTTGCACGTCACTTCTGGTTCATGAATGAGATTTTACTTTTTCAGCAGATCTCCGTACAGAGGAGAGACAGCTCACTGCCTCAGTCTCTAAATCCTATGCTTGCAATTTCATTTTTCCTACAACACTCAGAGAAATCGGTAAATCGAGGCGAAATACTTCTCTCAATTTTCGCATTTCGATTTATTTTTCTCAAGAGAAAAAGACATCAACTGGATTTTTTTTTATATCTCTCGTATCCCGACCGTGCAGTGTCGCCTGAAAGGCGTTCGCAAAACCAAAATGCGTTTTCTACATTTTTCCATTCGAAAGTTTCTCAATCCTAGACTTACGGGACCGATTAGGCCTAAAAGATGACTCTCTGAGCTTTCGAGATGTCTCGCCGTGGATGTGTAATGTCTGGCCGATTACAGACCGATCGTAACTTTCGCGATCCATTTCAGTGCGGACTGTAACGTTAGGTCAAGCTTACCTCATCCCCAGGGGGGGGGGGGGATGAAAAAAGCAATTTCGTTCCTCCAGATGCTCTCAGAGGTAGTGGAGGCAGAATTTTATCAGACCGGGAGGTGTTTGGTGAAAGGGAATCCGTTCGGATGCGCCTATCGAAGGGGACGGCGCTATCAGTGGCGCAGCACTCTTCTTCCCATACCTTCGGCCCTCCACATTTTCTCCATGCATGTATTGTCTCGACGGACGAACTCGAGACTTCTCTCGATTTTCCTTTGCATACATCATCATGACCCAAGCAGCATGTTTACGTAAACAAGATATCAATTCCTTGCAAACAATGTAAGTTTATTGCGATTGCCATGAAAATGATATCACGTTTACGTAAAATTTACGTTCCTATAGTGACGGGTCGGGAAGACTTGCTCAGGAGGTAGATGGTTGGCGGTCGCAGGAGGTTCTAAGTGTCTAATCGGAGCTGCGACGTCGATGGTACTTTTCGCTTGTTACCGCGGGGGGGGGGGGGTTCAAAACGAATTAGAATCTCGCGGAGAATAGGGGCGGGAAACGGGGATACGTCCGGGACGTATCCCCGTGACCCGTCCGTGACCCCAAACAAATTTCTATATGCGCAACGTAGAGCTACTCTCCCTGAGAAACTGAACTCCCTTCGCCTTTGCACGTCACTTCTGGTCCATGAATGAGATTTTACTTTTTCAGCAGACCCCCATACAGAGGAGAGAGCTGACTGCCTCAGTCTTTAAATCCCATGCTTGCAATTTCATTTTTTCTACAACACTCAGAGAAATCGGTAAATCGAGATGAAATACTTCTCTCAATTTTCGCATTTCGATTTATTTTTCTCAAGGGAAAAAGACATCAACTGGATTTTTTATTTATATCTCTCGCTTCCCGACCGTGCAGGGTCGCCTGAAAGGCGTTCGCAAAACCAAAATGCGTCTACAGCCGAGTCGGAAGGGTGTGAAGAGTGGCCTAGCATCGTCTAGACACATGTTAACCTCCGTATTCCACTTCATCGTGCCGAGGAAGCCCCCCCCCCCCCGCCCCCATGAACCCTCGGGGGGCAATGCATTGACAATCGAGGGATTCACATGCAACCGCCTGAGATGAATCCGCCTCAGCATGGACAAAGCAGTCATGAATCCGACGCAACTCCGGCAACCGTGGGGGCTGGGACTGGAGCCCGCTAATTTCATTCTCACTGCGAATCGGTGCATCGTTAACATCAAAGCGGGCCCTTTCTCTTCAAATCACTATCTCTCTTTTGGGTGAGCTCTCTCCTCCGGAAAAACTCCCAGGAGTGGCTATAAGGCCTAAACCACGGACTGTCTTCAGGTCAGGCCTAGGCCTACATTTTTCCATTCGAAAGTTTCTCAATCCTGGACTTACGGGACCGATTAGGCCAGAAAGATGACTCTCTGAGCTTTCGAGATGTCTCGCCGAGGATGTGTAATGTCTGGCCGATTACAGACCGATCGTTACTTTCGCGATCCATTTCAGTGCGGACTGTAACGTTAGGTCAAGCTTACCTCATCCCCAGGGGGGAATGAAAAAGCAATTTCGTTCCTCCAGATGCTCTCAGAGGTAGTGGAGGTAGAATTTTATCAGACCGGGAGGTGTTTGGTGAAAGGGAATCCGTTCGGATGCGCCTACCGAAGGGAGCGGCGCTATCAGTGGCGCAGCCCTCTTCTTCCCATACCTTTGGCCCTCCGCATTTTCTCCATGCATGTATTGTCTCGACGGATGACCTTGAGACTTCTCTAGATTTTCCTATGCATACATCATCATGAGCTTCTGTTCCAAGTTTCACTCATGAACTCATTCGTTGTTGCAGTGTCCTTACGTTAGGGAAGGTTTCATTCGGGCATCCCAAGATTCATTATTTTTTTGCATTGGCTGAAATGCCTTGTGTGAGGCTGCTGAAGCGCACGGTCAGTGCTGGGTGCATTTCGTTGCAGAGATTTATTGAAATTTCCAACTTTTGGAATGTTCGTCGAGTCACTTATACTCGGGATATGCTCGATTGGCACGCGTTCCCTGATGAACGCCGGCAAAAGCATGAAATATCTCGCTGCTTTTCCTTCTTTTGGCCATTTCTTCATGCGTTTCTTGAGTGGGAATCGAGCGAGAACACAGTCGTGTTTCCCATGGAAAGTCATCACTTGTTCCTCATCCCAGATATTCACGAATATATAGGTGAAAGCCGTTCCGAATCGCAGTTCTTATTCGTACACTAAAAAATAATGGTTCTCCCTGGAACTCTTTACTGGTTCTACGGTGAAACTTTCTTGGAACCATTTAATGGCGCCATAGAGAACCACCGATTAAGCTTACATGTAGCACCTTTACCGAAGGTGTACCTTAAAACCCCTTCGTGAATAACATGGTTCCACACAAAACCATCACCATTTGGCAAAAAGGACGTTGTGTCAACTTTGAGCAAAGGTTCATTTCTCAACGTTTGGGCATTACAATACCACCACCACTTCTTGGGTCTCAACTCTATACCTGGGTACTCTATTAAGTACTGTCATCCCACAGGGGGTTCCTTCCAAAGGAGAAAGGAAAGATCTCAGGGATTTAATAGTACTCTATTGAATACTTATGTCTAGGAAGAGTCCCGCTGAGGTTGTATTTCCTTCACTAGATCGGAATTAGAGTTGAGTACACAATTCTAACTCTCCAGCAAAGGGATTACGCGTCCAGCAACATCTCCAGTTCGATTACATTTCAGAAGAGAAACCAGACAAAACCCCGCGTTCAATTTTCACGCTCCGTCTCTCTCGAATGAGATATAAGAACTTGAATCCTTACTTGCGTGGTGACTTAGGAAAATTGAGCATGTCTCTTCGGACAACCCAGTCAGTTGTATTTGGAGTCTCCTTCTACCGGGTTACCTCCTTGAACGAGTCTTTCTAGGAATTCCAAAGCCCTCCCTTAAGTTGTACACGGGAAAAGATCGGATATTGTGTTGAAAAATACAGGTGATTCATTCCTATGGCAATCGGGTGAGAATCGCTAGGTCAGCGCTTAGGCGCCATCTGACGCCGATTGGTAAAACCTATTTTAAAAGAAGAAAGGAGTGAGGAGGAGGGGGGAGGGGTTCTGGGTGAATGGCGAACGTATCTAGCCCTGAAGGGATCCTTTTTCGAACTATTTTGAGAAAGCGCATGAAATGGTTGTACCTAGAACCAATGGCCAGTTCCGGAGTTTCTATAATAAAACGGTTCTACATCTGTGCTGGAACCAATTCATATGGTTCTACAGTACCTGAAACCTTTTCAAGGGTGTAGAACCATCGAAGAGTTCCAGCCTGAACCATTATTTTTTACAGTGTAGGCGGAGATAGAGCAGCACCTTCCTTGTTGCACAGCGAAACGATTCGCAGAATCGTGTTGGTGGGAATTGAAATCCTATTCACCCTGATGGTTTTCAGAGCTTTAGACCAAGTGGTCTAACTTCCCCTCGGATATCTCGCTCCTTTTCCTTCTTTTGGCCTTTCTTCATGCGTTTCTTGATGAGTGAGAATCGAGCGAGGACACAGTCGTGTTTCCCATGGAAAGTCAGCACTTGTTCCTCATCCCAGATATTCACGAATATATAGGTGAAAGCCGTTCCGAATCGCTGTTCTTATTCCCACACTTTAAAAAATAAGGTCCCTGCTTGGGGGCGATCCAACAGGTTCTCACCTTGTAAGATGTGCTGAATTGATTTGACAGATTTTTATATATTATTTTTCCGGGGTAGGTGCACCGATCTGGACACATGCCCGGGATCCATAGGGGACAACAGGGTCCTATGTGCACGCGGCGTTGGAGCCTGGATCATTTACGATGGATTGAATCGAGCAACGAATGATATTGGAAAGAAAGACAGGTGGGGAAGGGAAGGGACGCTGATATTGCATCTCATCCTGCACATCTCAAAGGAACTGAGGCTGATGAGGAATTCGTGTAATCTTCCTTCCGCTGTGAGTTTTTCGCACTGGAATCCAGGTACGTGAATTCGTCTTGTTAAACCATTAAAACGTTTACTTCCATGAAGTTTCCTGCCCTGTTTTCTCTCCTACGCATCTGGTTTAGTCATGCAAGACTCAAACGTCGTTCACATTTTGTCTTTATTTACTACTCTGTTGAAACCTCCTCGGAAGACACGATTTTCATATTTTCTTTTCCTCATTCAGTAGTGGACGCCAGAACTAATTCAAACATGTTTTTGGGGGAGGACGTTGCGAACCCGCTGCTCCCGCGAAGGAAGCGCCTGCCCGGAGTTTCTCATCGCGACGACGAATTTGACGAAACCCGCGAGAGATCAAGTCCGGAAGCTTGGGAACCCGAACCTGGGGAAGGAGAAGGGAAAAAAATTGGGGGAAACTCAGCAAATTCGATAGGAAGAGATTTTGCGCGCTGCTAAATGTCACTTTTATACCAGCAAAGTTCATAGTAAAATTCGAAATGAAGTGACCTCGAATGCCGAAGCCATTTCGACACATTATCGGTCACCCTGAGGAGAAAAGGGATTGTGAAAAATTATGCTATTTGAAAGTGGAAAATTTTCTAAAGCAGTTAAATTTTTTCCACAGCTCATACAATTATACTAGGATTCAAATAAGCAGTTGCATGATATATTATGAAATTAATTGTAATTGAAGACTTTCGTCACTTCCACCTGAAACGGGTTGAGGAAAAAATCATTTTCTTCCAAACCGCATCAAGGGGTGTTATTCCCCGGACGTAATAACTTAATTACTAATTCCTTTGACATGAACATATTTTCCCGACGCTAAATTCCATACGAATCGATCTGCCATCAGGGGTTCATGGTCTTAGTTACACAGCAAATTTTGTCAGGAATGAGTCAGACTTTGAATGACGATAGGACGAGATGACGTCACAGTCAAAGTGATGCGAGATATCGAACCTGAAGGCGTAAGACAGGTGAGGGTGGGGGCGGGGGTGCAAATGTAGTCGCAATTCTGCTCTACGGTGCACAGTGGTACGTTTCCCTATTTTCTCTGGACAAAAATATTAAATCAATAGACTGGCACCACAAACCTTTCTTTCATTAGATACAAAGGATAATTATGACGGAACATATGTGTATTGAGTCATTTGTAAATTTTATAATTTTATCAGTTGTAATTTTTGTCATTTTTTGTCATTTTTTATGTATTTTTCTAATTTTCCATTTTTTGTCATCGCCACTAAAATTGCTTAGATATTGCTAAGACCTCTGATGTAAACCTAGAGTCTAAGATTCAATTCACACTTCCTGTCATGTTTCACATATTGAGGCATTTCATGTCACCGCACTTTACATCACATTTTGCGTAATCACACTTGACATCACATTTTACCATTTTAGTTCTCTTCGCGTTATCAAAGATCACATTCATCACATATGGTTCAGTAAATTACAAAATGCGTTGCATCCACATCTTTCGCATTCATCACATTTCTTCCTCGCTGCTTTCTTCATTTGGCCTCTTCGGAACAGATGATGATTCCAGTAGGTTCAGCACTTGCCTTGAAATGCTTCTATGATTTCTGGCTGTTGGAACTCTGATACTTGAGATTGCTGGGTCGGAAGTGGCCAAAAGATGATGAACAAGATCTTCATTTGTTGCAAGTCGACTTGTCTTTCTTGTATGGTCTCTCCTGTAGGCTTTATAGTCCTTGTTGCGACTCTTTTGCGCCTCTTCCGACATTTGGCCAACTGGAAGCAGCGTCTCTTTTATGGTTTGGCTTCCATGCAATAGAACTCTATGTACAGCAGGGGGTATAGGATACCAAGGATAATGGGAAATAAGCAGGTCTGCTGTTTCCCTGGAGTACTTGGAGAAATTCTCCACATCAATCTCAAAACCAGAAGACAGTGCTTGAAGAATAGTGTCGAACCGGGAAATGATATCACAGTCAACTCCTGTGATCCTGGATGCCAAGGAGGCCTGAGAGAAGAAAGCTCTGGCTGTGTTGCCATTATTGCTGGATCCAAACCCATTTTGCTTTGGCTTGTCAACAACCAATGCCATTTCCTTCTTTAATTGCATCTGAATCCATGTCTTTGCTTCTTGTAATTGAGTCTGCAATGCATCCCCACGAGCCTGCCATTTTTTTAAATTCAATCTGTAACTCAGATGAATTACATATTCAAAAAAGCAGATCCAGCAATGAAGTGGAGAAAGGCCAAACTTTAGAGCCTCTGGGTTGATGACACGCTCCTAAACATGGTCCAGGTCATTCATTTCTGAAGGTTTGGCCCCACAAACAGGACATAGTTGAGCACTCTTGGTGTCTGTAATGGCATTGGCAATTTTACCATCAATCATTGTCAAAGCCAACTGATGATAACACTGAATGAAGGAAGCTGAACAGATGTAGGAGTCAGTTGCTGGATTTGATTTTCAATGGCTTTCATTTCCTGTTTAGCTACTTCCACAGTTTCCTTGATAAACTTGAATGCAATCGGTCAACAAAATCTTGCAGAAGATGGCTTTGAATTCTGCCATATAATGACCTTCCCCTCAGATTTTCTTAGGAAAAGTTGCAGTGGAACCAAAGATGTCATGAAAATGCAATCTTCTTTTATTTCCTTGTGAGACTGTGCAAACTTTTGCCTATATTCAGGTTGCCCAGATGTTCCATCAAATCCCCACTTACTGATGAGAATGAAGTTCAAGGGGCATTTGTCCGGAAGTACTTCCAAAACTGGCATCTGCAGCTGAACCAGTCGACTGGCAGTGTGATTCAACAGTAAACATAGGCTGTTGCCATTTCTTTGAGCCTGGCTGGTGATGCTTGAACGACGTCTTTCAATAAGTTGGCGGCATCAAACTTTCTCTCTTGTCGAAGCTTTACTTGTGCTGCAAATGCCAACTCTTCAAGTGATGCCATCTGTGTCAATGTCGCGGTTTTTCGACGTTTAGACCTGTCGCCACTCTCATGGAATGGTTTTTCTGGTCTTCCAACGGAGGCCACTCGAAGAGGAATCTTGCAACAGCCAATCTGTGGCCATTGGAATACAACTTCCAGCCAATTGGCATTACTCACTAAAAACCTCTCTGTCTTTCTGCAAGCCTTCGCCCAACGAACAGAGGCAAGACTTTTGAAAATCTTGACACTTTTCGACAATTGACATGGTCGCGATTCATGAAAATGTTCATTTATTTCGTTGTGGTCTTGAATGAACTTGACCAGCATAGGAATGACTCCTGAGTCAGCATGGTCCACTTGCTTCATCGCCCTCATGGTGTTGCAGAGGTCCCTTCGGATCAAAGGCTTCGGCATTCTTCCGGAAATTATTGCGAGACCAGCAATATAAAAATAATTTCCTCACTTTAGGCGCAGCTGGGCGCAGGAGATTTGGGGCTCATTTTCTTCGTCTTTAATAGGTACTTTATGGCCTGTGAGGAATTCTCTGAAAAATCCAGAGAAGTATTTCAAATTCACTTGATAACTGTGCATTGTCATCCGAAGTAGTTCGCCAATCAACTACACAGGATCTAATAAATAATATACGTAATGCATATACAGCAGGAGTAAAATTATATATACCTGTACAATAAGCAAGACTCACCTTTAGGTACACCTTCAGATCACATTTGATGGAAACAAATTGACAAGAACAGTCACACCACAAGACAAACTTCTGTCATGTTTTGGCATCAAGTACCTATATTTTAAGAAAAGTTCTAATCATTGACCTTTTGCTCCACGTAATGGCTGATAAAGGACCGAAGTAAGGCCTAAGCAAATATAGATACGGGAAAAGAACTTTAACCCGTAACTTTTACTGGGAAAGGATTTTTTCCCCCTCCACTTTCAAATTATGACTTTTGTCCAAGAATTTCCAGCTTTTGTACCACTGTGCGGTGGTGTGCACACGTATTACGGCACAGAGACAGGTAAGATGGCTCGTGCAATATTAGAAAAAGTTTTAGACCAAGTGGTCCAACCACTCACTTCCACATTTGCCGCTTTTCCGGATAGTCCAAAATAATTACGAATTGTTATTCCGAAGTTTCCAACAATTTTTGCGGTATGAGGCTTCTGAATCGGCAGGGTTGGAATTAAGGAGTTTGCACGAGGGTCTCCGTTTCGGTCGTTTCCCTAGCAAAGAACTGCTGCAAAAGACGTATTCCGGGTCTTAATGGCCATAGGCGGTCAAGGCGCCATGCGGGAAGATACGGCGAAAGAATCTCAAACATGGACTTACCCGACCAATTAATCGCATAAGGATTCCTCAGGGTTTTTGGGACAAATTTCCTCCGAAATTCAAATTCTATTTGGACGCCATCGTGGTGATTCACGGAACAATGCGCATGAAATGTCCTTTCGTTAAACGTCGTTAAATCATCGCTAACCGCTATTTCTTTCTCCTATGAACCAATTCATGCGAATTAAATATTTCCCTCTGATTAAAGAATGCATGGACAACCACGTCCTTCATGAAAATTATCCTTCCGGACATAATAACTTAATTACTCACTCCTTTCACATAAACGTATTTGTTACGGCTCAGAATTCCACACGACCCTATTTATGCAATATAGTGGCTCGTGATATTAGTAACGCCGCACGTTTCGATTAGGAATGAGTAAGTCGTAGAATGTGATGCGCGGCAGGACGAGATGACGTCAAAGTCGAAGCGATAAGAGGTGGCATACCTGAAGACAGTTATAGGTAGTTAAAGGTAAAGGAATCTGAACCCTCAACATACCGAAGCGACTTCAACCTTTAATAACCTTTAATGGTTTTCCTCTGGGTTTTTCGGACACCTCGGTGACGGCGCCCTGCAATGCGGCAGTTTGGTGATTTTTGGATGATTCAGCTGCCATTTTTCATAGTCGTCTCGAAATATATTATCCTCGTGTAGTGCTAGGGCCAGGATGGCACTTTGCCTAGCACCGTGGGTTAAAATGAAAGATCAGTTGGAAGCTCCATAATTAATCTATTGGCTTGATATTTTGAAAAAACTAATAAAATATATTAAAATAAATAAAATAAATAAATAAATAAATAGGT
>CAJPEV010000408.1:12430-91272 GCA_905338385.1 Darwinula stevensoni
GCCTTCCAACGGAGGCCACTCGAAGAGGAATCTTGCAACAGCCAATCTGTGGCCATTGGAATACAACTTCCAGCCAATTGGCATTACTCACTAAAAACCTCTCTGTCTTTCTGCAAGCCTTCGCCCAACGAACAGAGGCAAGACTTTTGAAAATCTTGACACTTTTCGACAATTGACATGGCCGCGATTCATGAAAATGTTCATTTATTTCGTAGTGGTCTTGAATGAACTTGACCAGCATAGGAATGACTCCTGAGTCAGCATGGTCCGCTTGCTTCATCGCCCTCATGGTGTTGCAGAGGTCCCTTCGGGTCAAAGGCTTGGGCATCCTTCCTGAAGAAATTGCGAGACCAGCAATATAAAAATAATTTCCTCACTTTAGGCGCAGCTGGGCGCAGGAGATTAGGGGCTCATTTTCTTCTTCTTTAATATGTACTTTATGGCCTGTGAGGAATTCTCTGAGAAATCCTGAGAAGTATTTCAAATTCACTTGATAACTGTGCATTGTCATCCGAAGTAGTTCGCCAATCAACTACACAGGATCTAATAAATAATATAAGTTATGCATATACAGCAGGAGTAAAATTATATATACAATAAGCAAGACTCACCTTTAAGTACACCTTCAGATCACATTTGATGGAAACAAATTGACAAGAACAGTCACACCACAAGACAAACTTCTGTCATGTTTTGGTATCAAGTACCTATATTTTAAGAAAAGTTCGAATCATTGACCTTTGCTCCACGTAATGGCCGATAAAGGACCGAAGTAAGGCCTAAGCAAATATAGATACGGGTAAAGGACTTTAACCCGTAACTTTTAATGGCAAAGGATTTTTTCCCCCTCCATTTTCAAAATATGACTTTTGTCCAATAATTTGGAGGATCGTGTAGGATGTCGGATCCGGCATCTCACTCGTACGCCTAGCAACCCTGTCTACACGGCCGCTCGCGGCCACTCTCTCCGTAAACTTGGAAGGATCCGTCTTCCGCGAGGGCCGGAGGGGGAAGTGCGTGTGGAAGGCGGACACGCCCGAAGGACCTAATGCCGTTCCGCGAAGACCGGGCACTCCGTGGCGGTGTCTCGTTTCGGGGAAACCTTCGAGCACTACAGCAACTCTGGCGATAAAGGTCTTATCTCATCCCCGGAAGCCGACAGAAAGCCGGAACTGATGGAATTCGTTTTGTTACATTTGTAAACAATCGAAGCCAAGGCAAGGCATATTCTATGGTCCTCGGTATGTCCCTAGAATCTAGCGACGTCGATGTGGAAAATTCACTTCGTGTTCACTTTGGGTCGAGTAAAGAGTTCTTCTTATTCTTCTTTCGTATGGACATCGAGTAGCATCTTAAATGTCTATATCCAAGCGTGTCATGCAGGATGGTGCTGCGGATGTCAGGTGATGTACGTCCAAGAGGCTACCAGAGAATTTTCTCTTCGAGCAATGCGTCACGATGTGTTGCGGGGTTCGATCGGGGGCTCCGCAATCGCACGATGAAGATGGTTTCATTTTCCATCGGTAGAAGAAGTGGCCGCACCTCCCCCGTCCGGTGCGGATACGGTTCACGGTAGATCACTGCTATGCGGGTAAGCGACGCTCCTCGAGGTTGTCGAGTCGGCTCCAAGACTAGGAGACGAGGTCCCCGTCTGGGACGTTGGAATCGTTCCAGGCGCTCCTCCGTCGGTCCTCTGGGCGAGACGATGCGGTGGCAGGTCGTCGAGGTCTTCACGGATGGGCAGGTCTTGGTTAGCGTGACGGTAACATTCCCTCGACGCTGCAGTTTCCCGGCGAAGAGATGGAGGCGCCGCGTCTGCGAGCACCGGGAGCCATGGTAACGGCGTGGACGTGAGGGTCCCGGTCATCGTTCTCACGGTTCATTTCGGCTGTACGTCGATTGTGCGCTCGAAAGCCATGCCGGGCGGCAACATCCGGGGGTCGAGTACACTAACGCGAGAGATGCGGTGCGGAGTGTTTCGGCATCCGGCCCCCCGAGACGATCCGGCAAGTTTCTGGATCGGGTCGACACGGTTTCTCGGTTTCTTGCCGAGATTCTGCAAGTGCACTNCCAAAGATGTCACGAAAATGCAATCTTCTTTTATTTCCTTGTCAGGCTGTGCAAACTTTTGCCTATATTCAGATTGCCCAGATGTTCCATCAAATCCCCACTTACTGATGAGAATGAAGTTCAAGGGGCATTTGTCCGGAAGTACTTCCAAAACTGGCATCTGCAGCTGAACCAGTCGACTGGCAGTGTGATTCAACAGTTCTTGCAATGGAATCTCTGCTCCTACTTCGGTCACCTTCACTCCATATGGGTAACAGCATTTCTTGGCTTCAAGGAGGACTACATACCGGGGATAAATGTCTGCATTCCGGACCTTGGCTTCCTTTCGTATCAATTCATAGCTGGACCTTGACAAGTCTGCCTCTATATACAGGGCAAGAGCTTCATCGGGTGTGAATGGTTTGACTTCCTGTTTCCTTTTGGCCTGAACATAGGCTGTTGCCATTTCTTTGAGCCTGGCTGGTGATGCTTGAACGACGTCTTTCAATAAGTTGGCGGCATCAAACTTTCTCTCTTGTCGAAGCTTTACTTGTGCTGCAAATGCCAACTCTTCAGGTGATGCCATCTGTGTCAATGTTGCGGTTTTTCGACATTTAGACCTGTCGCCACTCTCATGGAATGGTTTTTCTGGCCTTCCAATGGAGGCCACTCGAAGAGGAATCTTGCAACAGCCAATCTGTGGCCATTGGAATACCACTTCCAGCCAATTGGCATTACTCACTAAAAACCTCTCTGTCTTTCTGCAAGCCTTCGCCCAATGAACAGAGGCAAGACTTTTGAAAATCTTGACACTTTTCGACAATTGACATGGCCGCGATTCATGAAAATGTTCATTTATTTCGTAGTGGTCTTGAATGAACTTGACCAGCATAGGAATGAGTCCTGAGTCAGCATGGTCCACTTGCTTCATCGCCCTCATGGTGTTGCAGAGGTCCCTTCAGGTCAAAGGCTTGGGCATCCTTCCTGAAGAAATTGCGAGACCAGCAATATAAAAATAATTTCTTCACTTTAGGCGCAGCTGGGCGCAGGAGATTAGGGGCTCATTTTCTTCTTCATTAATAGGTACTTTATGGCCTGTGAGGAATTCTCTGAGAAATCCTGAGAAGTATTTCAAATTCACTCGATAACTGTGCATTGTCATCCAAAGTAGTTCGCCAATCAACTACACAGGATCTAATAAATAATATAAGTTATGCATATTTAGCAGGAGTAAAATTATACATACAATAAACAAGACTCACCTTTAGGTACACCTTCAGATCACATTTGATGGAAACAAATTGACAAGAACAGTCACACCACAAGACAAACTTCTGTCATGTTTTGGCATCAAGTACCTATATTTTAAGAAAAGTTCGAATCATTGACCTTTGCTCCACGTAATGGCTGATAAAGGACCGAAGTAAGGCCTAAGCAAATATAGATACGGGAAAAGGACTTTAACCCATAATTTTTCATGGCAAAGGATTTTTTCCCCCTCCATTTTCAAAATATGACTTTTGTCCAAGAATTTCCAGCTTTTGTACCACTGTGCAATGGTGCAATTTTCAAAGATTAGACTCAAACCCCTTGTCATATACAAATAAAACAAAATAGAGCATCCATTTTTTATGACCCTGTATAAGATAACAATAACAGGAATTTCAACAAGAGCTGCATTCTCACTTTCTCAATAATTCTTTTAAAAAAAGACCAAAACTTAATTTCTCTGACTGACTGATAATGCTCCAGAGATTTCTCAATCAATGATTGCATAAGCAGAGAAGAGGAGGAAAGATTATTCTACACATGAACAAATTCAATACAAAGTTTTATAACCTCAAATTCCTGAAGGCATGAATAAGATTATCCTAAATAATGAAAAAATAAGTCATTTTTATTACATGTTAATAGTGCCACTCTCATGACATTCATGGACATGATGGAAATGGAGAGACTGATGTGGACTACTGGAACAGATATCAGTGTGGGTTCTCCCATGCTGAGTGATATTTCAAATCAGCTGGGGTGTTAGCAGAAGATGTAAATTCTTCATATTTAAATGATATTTTGAAAAGAATGTGAAAAGATATACTGACTTTTCATTTTCAAATAAGTTCTAAGGACATGTCACATCCAACACTATTCTGTCCCATCTGACATAGTCACAAAATAGTCTTGCTTTCCTGGCTTAGTTTTGTAACCATGGGGGAACAGGCATAAATTTCAGGCTTTCACATAATCTATTGAATGCACAAGATTACTAAATTGATTGGTTCTCCTATATCAGTGGTTCCCAAACTGTGGGTCGTGAGAGGCATCAAGGTGGGTCGTGAACATTTTTTATTGTAAAAAATCTCTGCATCCGCATTTGCTCAGGATAAAACATGCCCTGCAGAATGGGTTGATTCTGGATTCCATTCTGGATTTTGGTGGGTCACAAAATTTTTTTAACATCAGCAAGTGAGTTGTGATTCAAAGAAGTCTGGGAACCGCTGTCCTATATGACATGCATCTGTTAGAGCAAGTGACTTTAACCTTAGGTTTCACTGAATCCAACACTTTTCTTTGCACAGACATACACGGTGTCTCTGGCAAAGGAGAGTAGGCAAGACTGGCTGGTGGAATTTCCTGTTACTGCCAGAGGCTAATTGTTGCAGCTGTTATATGTTGAATCATTATCTGTAATACAATTAAACACATTCTGTACATCAGATGTCACATCCAACAATTTGGATCCCTAAAACACATTAGTGCATACAAAAACTGTATAGCTTCCACAGAAATTAGCAATTAGTTGTATGTCTGTCCATCTGGCAATAGTCTGTCAGTGCTTTAGCAGCCAAACTTCTGAATATCAAGAAATAAAATTCTGCACAAGTAATCCTTAACATCTGAGGAATTATCCTTCTCATGAAACTAAACTTTCTTCAATGCAACATTTTCCAAATATTTGCCAAATAACATAATGGATAATGAAGTGTCCAATTGCATCTACTCTGTTGAACATAAAGGTTGAACTCCTGGAATTCATATTCTCTGCAACCAGATTACAGGTCATGAATGTCTGGACAGAGATTCCTTTGAAACATTTACAGGTTGCAATAAACTTTCAAGTTGGTACATCATGAGTCATGTCATGTTCTACCTGACAATATTATGCCAAATGAATGATCCTTTAGAATAAGAAATTACTTGAGAAGTCTTGCAATATCACTGGCAAAAACATGACACTTTGAATGCATCTCATCCATGGATACACAAAATGAGAAAGCACTCAATGCAAGATGTCTTTAGAGTGCTTCGATTGACAACATTTAGACAAGTCAAATGGTTCAGGACTTTCTGGGATATCTCCATTTTATGCTGACAAGTACAACAATAGGATTTTTTAAAGAATCCCAAATACATTACTTCCGAGATATATGGGGTGATTATAAAGAATATAAAGAAAGTTCCCTTGTTCAATGCATCAGACCTTGTAAACAGTTAGACACAGGATCATGAAAATTAATACAAATGCTAAGGGAGCCATGAGGAAGACAATGCTGTACATTTCATGTGTTGTCAACAAAAGTGAACAAATGGCCCCTCATGAAAATCAGTTGTGTTCAATGTGTGCTCCTCCATTATCCACTATGCATTGCATAGTGGATAATGCAATAATGTGGAATGTGGTGGCCTTTCATAAGGAAAATATCAGGATCACAAGATTTCGGTCCTCCTTGTCTGGGAGATGGCCAGTCTACCACAGGATATGTGACATGCTGCTGTTGTGTCTGTTATCCCTCGAATGCAATACTTTGTGGATAATGGAGGAGCCCATTGAGGGGCTATTTGTTCACTTTTGTTGACAACACATGACATGTACAGCATTGTCTTTAACATGGCCCCTGCAGCATTCATAATAATTTTCACAATCCTGTGTCTAACTGTTTATAAGATCTGGTAGGTTGAACAAGAGAACTTTCTTTATAATCACCCTGTAGAAAGCATGCAACAAATTATGTATATTGATAGTCATGTCTCATGAAGACCTAGAAGTTGACCAGTTGAGGGCATCCCTGGGATGTATTCCTGTTGTATAGCTATACAAGAGGAGAGGCAGTGTTATGCTGCTGAACTCTGCCTCCAAAAAGCATGAACTTCGACCTCTTTTGCACCTATAATAGGGGTTGAAAAGGACCTTTAGCATCCACAAAACTTGATTTACCATAATAGGGCATCATCTTAACACAATCAGTCCCACAGTTTGAGATTTCCAATGTGAAATAGCTTTTGCAGTAGCCTAGAATTAGAAACATGATATAACACATGTCATCATTCAATAAATTAAAAAACTGGTTCAAACAACTTAACCCTTTCATGCATATGATTATAAGTGTGGTGTGAATGGAAAAAGAGGGGGGGGGGGCATGGGACATAAGGGGGGGGCAGTGCACAAAATGGGGAGCTGGAAACTGGGATACTGTTATCATGCATTTCTAGGTCTTTTCCTTCTTTTTTGGCTTCTTTTCTTGAAAAGAGAGAGGGGGGGAGGGCATGTGCCCCCCTTGCTATGCTGCTGCATATGATCATTATAAGGATAATATCTCAAGAGACTGTTCTTGCATTGCTATAATGGAAAAACCAGTTTTCAATATTACCATTTGATAGCTCTCAATGAGGGCTGTTTGCAGATGCATCATTTGTTCAAACATGCTGTCATTCAGGCATATTGGATGAAAAGCAAGGCTGTGAAGAGAAAATTTGAAAATAATTTCCAAGTTATTCATCATGAAAGTTATTCAGCCATGAAAGGGTTAAGGAAACTGTACATTTTGATGCAACATTAATTTCCCACAAGTAGCTAATTAATAATTTATCATAGTGGTTGTATTAGTAAAACTGAGTGGGTTAGGAAGGTGAACTTTTCAATGTGTTTACTTGGAGAAGATGACATTGGGTTCTGCTCAAACAAGGACTACTCCCAAGAATCCATTCTCCAACACAATTGAATGAACCATGCTCTAACAGATCTTCGATTGCTGCTTCCCATGAACAGACACACTATCTCTGAACACAGAAAAAAGTAATCACACCCACTCAATCAATGCCTTTCCACATAAAAGCATGAAGGTAGAGAGAAAGTTTGTACTTGTGTAACATTTCCAGGCTGCTATTTGGGGTCCACTAACCTCACACAAAGCTCCATCATGGCTCATGTACCACTTTTTCCTTCTAGGATTACAGTACTCCTTCCAGCAATTGAGGTCCAGCAATACTCAGGAAACAAACACTCTTTGTATGGACCATAACCACTTGAAGATCTACCTGCCAGTTTCACGAACTCCACCTAGAAGGTAACAATTAACATTAACAGTAGATTCTAGATTAGTCACACAAGCTTAATAATATGCAATCATCTGGGGTTCAAGGGCAAGGAGGCTTTAAATCACAGAAATACGATTAATGAAATGCACTGATACCATTAAGAGGGTTGCATGAAAGGATCTGCTGTATCACCATTGTTGAGATATATTTCAATGGAAAAATAAGACCTCTTTGTGAAGAGCTAACATGCCCTTGATTCAGGCTAAACCTGTTCCCAGATCAATCCATGCCACTTAATTCTCTGACACTATTGAGTGATGCAAAAAAAAGGGTCCTTTTTGAGGTTTTGTAAAACCCATTGTAGAAAAGCTAATTTTTTATATTTTTTGTATCATATAGAAAACATTAAAATTTGCTTCAAGAAAGTTTTAAGGTCTCTTTTGCAGAATGCATACAAAGGCCTCAGTTCATGAAATAGCACTGGTGAAAAATTTACAGGTAATTATATGGTTTGAATATTTGTCAAAACCATATTTACCCTAAGATGGCAGAGGTCATGGTACTTCCTGCCAAATATCATCTGGGGATATAAAATCAGGTTGGCTTACTATAGGTAAGAAAGGAGTAGAATTGCCATTATTGTAAGCTGCCAAGATTACTAAACAGGGAGGAAAAATGATGAAAATTGAAGCAAAAATTGGATGCAATTATATACTCTTTTCCAAGTACAAGATGTTATGAGACCATCAAATTGAGTGAACACAGCCATGTGTCCCCATGACAACTTCATCTATGGGTCTCCAGAAAGAAACAGAGGGCATCATATGTTGAGGACCAAGTGAAACATCCTCCAATAAGCCACACTTCCTCACTTTCTCCAGAATACCATATACATGCAATAAGATGAGATTCCTCAAAGAACTCCATTCTTGTGCTTCCACAGCCAACACTAGGACAATACTCTGTTATAATTGATTGGAATATATATGACTATAGTGATAATGATGTTTCTTTAAATGTAAATGAGATATTTCAATAGCCAGTTCAATTCAAATACAGGGTGTTTTGTTATTAGTGCAATCCACAAAATATGGCATAACTTTCTAAATAATGATGCTAGAAAGTTTAAAATTGGCATGAACTGAGGTCCAACAATGCATGACTCACCTTGATAGCAGCAAATGCTGGCCCCCTTACGAACATGCCCTGAACAGGAGGCTGTATCTTCCCTGCATTTCTCCTACTGCTCTTTCTCCCATTGAGTATCCTAATAAATTCTACACAGTTGTTAACGTTGATCCAAGGACATACCTTCCTTCCTACTTGGAGTCAGCAGAGCTAATAGAGATTCGCTTCTCCCTTGCCAAATTACCATCTAAACATGCAACCTTCTTGATTACCATCCGACCACATTGGGTCTGACCCCCATATGTAGTGAGGCATTCGTGCCCCATATCCTGTGACCCCCCTGGGGTTTGCTACATCTGAAGAGGTATAAACATTCATGCATTCACTTTTTCAACAAAAAAAAGAGAACCTTGCAAATTGCATGAACACTCTTCATTCATAGGAAACAACAACATTTCAGAATTTTTTTTTATTCCATCATCCTTCTGTTTGCAAATTTATCCAACTTTCCTGAGGATGCCACTCCTGTTGAAATTGCACATAAAGCCTTCATAACCCAAGTAGCTTCATTGTACTTGAACACCACAGATGGCCTACATGAAACCAACATAACCGTTGGGATCTTGTCCATCCAATTTCTACCAGTCATTCAGATATATGGAAATCCCTGAGGCCTCCAGGCTGTAGTCCATTCTACATTCTAAATCTCCAAATTCATTGGAAACCATGCATCTTCCCTTCCTTCACCAACTGTTTATGTGCAAAATTTCCACAGATGATCATGTGTCTTCTCATTTTCCATTTCACATTCTGAATAGATATGTGGTCATTGGTCTTGTGAGTGGATCTCAATTGTCTTCCTCACCCATTCTTCAGCTCCTTCCAATGAATCATGATGAATCAATATCTGCAGAACTGTTCTGCCAGTTTCCTCCAGATGAAGGCTTCATTGATGAACTTATCCACTGACTGAGGACACTTTCTAGAGTTGCTTCACTTCAAGAATGCAACATTGGGGAGACACTTGAACAAAATAAGCCAGGGAGTGAAATTACTCACTCCTCTTCATTCCTCTTCTTAGCATAGATCTTCCATTGATTCTGAATGAAGCCCTCAAGCATCCCCATACCAGCAAAAGTTCAAGGTTTAGCCCAGGTCACCTCAGGTACACTCTTATCACATTCCAACCACATGTAGACTTCATTCCAAGTAACAGAATTGGAGGACTTGCTAGAAATGAAAGGATGCTAGACCACAAGGTAAATTGAGTCAATAACTCGCCTAGTTTGCTCATGACCTTATCACAAATTATGTATGTTTTCCTTTCAAGTCAATCACTTGGGTCCCAAACAGGGACTATGTTGCACACATCATCTTTGAAGAAACTGACCTTCAAAGTTAAGCCTTTTGCACATTTTCCACCCAAAAGTGGGGCATATGTAGAGAAAAAATATCAGTCATAACGGCTCCTAATTCATTCTTGCTGACAAAATGGGATAATACAGCTGTTACAACTCCATTCAACAGATGGAAATGGATGTTTAATGACGCTCTGCCACCGCTTCCTGATGACCTTCGGGCATGAAACCAAAGAGTCTAACGGTGGCATCAAGAAACTAGGGAACCAGACAGTAGCAGACATAAAATGGGAGCCTGTGTTTCAATGGCAGACGCTGCCAAGAGTAGAGCCCAGTTGTCCATAACACACTGATCACTTGACATCCAATTGATTTCCCTTCATCATCTTGTACCAAGGCATCAAGAGACGATTACGCCCATAGAGATATCCCGCGTCGAGTGTTCCAGTGCCAGTGCCAGTAACAGGATAGGCCTATTTCTCTTAAAGTTAATTTTTTACCGTTTATTATTATTATTTTTTTGCATATCCTAGTCCCTTATATTCGCATTTCCTTTGTTTTGTTCATGAAGTCGTCTAGCCCCCTCTTAAAGCTACTCATGGAAGGGGCAGCCACGACGTCATCACTTGCAGCATTCGCGCAGGGCCGTAAATAAGGGGGAGCACCCGCCCCGGGCGCCACCTAAGGAAGGGGGCGCCGAGAAGGGAGGGGGGCGAAGCAAGCGAAAGGCGAATGAGGCACAGAAAACAAAAGAGAAAAAAAAAAGTGTTGCGCAGTGAAAATAAAATCAAGTAGCAAAGAAAGTGTCATGTCATGATCATGTCATTGACATCTTTGCGTTTCGCAAAGCAAGGAAAGCTGTGCAATAATTATAGGGGTTTAGGGAAAAAGCCACCCGGAAATAAAACCCCCAGATTTGACAAAGGCAGAAAAGTGTAATCCCGTTATGTTCGGGTCAGATTAAAGACTCATTCATTTTTGGGGCATTTAGTGAAATTGATGTCCTGTAATTTGATCAACTTCACTGAAATGTTCTGAAAAATAAAACAAGTCTAACTTCACCCCATTCCTTAAAAATGAACAGCCCCAAAAAAGCCCCAGAAAAATGCCAACCCCCCCGCAGGAAATCTTTTGATTGTGGCCGTGTTGTAGGATGAGGTGATTCCACTCTGAACGCTTCTTGGAATTTGTTCTCAAATAACAATTGCTTCATGTAAGGTTTCTTTCTTTATCTCCCTACTATCCACTTTCACACCTTTTCCAGGGAGTGAAGAGGGTCAGTATTAACCCCCCCCCTTAATTTCCCCCCCCCCCCCCGAAGCCTGTTCAAGCACTGCATTGAGATGAGTCCATGTTCATAGCCGAACAGAGTCCTTCTCCCCTTCATAATGAAAGTAGGAAAATAATTTTTTTTTAAAGTAGATTTAAAGAAGTGCTTCCAATCGAGCGATGCTTCGCATCTTCCATCGTTTTATGCTAAATGGAAACTAAAAATCAGATATATTTTAATTGAGTAATTGATGGAAATTCACCTTAAATATTAAAAACATGGATAATAATGAGCCATATCCCTGTGTGAATGTATCTCAACATCACCAAGTGAAAGTCTTTAATTATCTGATATGTATAAATATAAAGAAATGAATAATTACGAAGCAAATACACGGGTGGCTTTCATGCATTTTCATCTCGGGTGGCTTTTTTTCAGCTTTTGACAATTCTGGGGGTCTTCTTTCCAGGTGGCTTTAACCTACTGTATATAGCTATATCCCCAATCATAGAGGGAGACTCGCGAGCGTGTCAATGAATACTCTTGGAATACTCAAGAGTTCATGACTATTCCGTAAACTTGAATTTTAAAAAAGCCAACTTGGCTTTGCCATTCAGATTCACTTAAAAGGAGGGCGTGCAAACTCAGACGTGGTAAGGAAAGGAATGAAATCTCGGTGCCATGTGTTTATGGCATGCTTCAGATTGTTAAGGAAAAAGTCGATTCTCTGGGATTCAAGATCTGTGAATAAATGTATTGGTGGGTCCCGAGAGAAGTACTGAATGTGGTCGTTCTTGTCACCTTCGACGAATAGTTAGCCATATATCCTTGCTAAATTTTCTGCTTGATAGCCGTTTGACGGGTCGAATCAAGATACAAATCGGAAACATTTGGCCACATGAACACCAAACTTCCCCCCCCCCCCCCCCCCCCCCCCCCCCCCCCCCCCTTCTCCCTGCCCCATATCCAGGAGAAACCTACTAAAGGCACTATTTGAGTCTGGTACCCTTTTCTCTTGCTTCATCTGCATCTTCAAGTTTCGTACATGGAAATCTATTTTGAAAATTCCAAGGATATGATCAATGAAGTTTTCTAAGCATATCCATACTTGGAATCGTTAGAGATTTGAAAGGTTGCACTGTCTTCGGAAATTGTTTGCAGAACTTTAGCTGCATGAACTTAGTAATTCCCTCTGTATCTAGAGCTAGGTACACGGGCCAGGTATTCTTCCCAGTGTCACTGTTCCTATTCTGGCTTGTGAAAGGGAATGAAAATTCACCATTGGCGAGCGTAATTTATGGAGCTTTCTTCCCATACTTATCGAAAATTGGAATCTATTCCAAAGCTCCACATTTCTCATGACCGTAACATCAGAATTGAACTTTTCGTGCATACCTGAATGAATTTCTGGTTACGGATGAATTAATGGTTACGTAATGCAAGGAGAAGCTGTGTTACATCAGGATCTTTGTATCTCATAGCAGACTCTCATGGGACCGCGCCGAGCGATTACGGAAAATGCTATTTTAAAAAATTCAGCAATTAAGGCCTTGGAATACTTTTCTTTCTTCGATGGGGTTTCACCTAAATGTATGCACTCCTCCTTCCACATTCAGTATGCAAGGTAATCCATGCCTAATCCATTTCCTCGCTGAGCTCTAAATCTTTAAAAAAAAAGTATTAACGAGAGGAATGGACTGCCCGCTGGATTGATCGTTGTTTTTGTCGCTAATAAATCGGAGAGAAATAATATTTTTATGAAAATGGAAAATAAGGAGAAAAATAACATGTAACGAAAGCAAAAAGGTAATAAAATTAACAAAAAAATAAAGGTTTCAAGTAGGCATACCTAAAAACGTGTCAATGATTAAATGACGAGGGATGGGGTGGGGGGGGGGGGGGGGGGGGGGGGGGGGGGGGGGGGGGGGGGGGGAGGAGGCTACAGTTCTTCATGACTTCATAAGCTGAATGAATTNGGGGGGCTAGGGAGAGGGTGTTACAAATATAGGTACGTCTCCACTCCTGTTCCTATTTTGCCTGCGGGCCGCACCCATAAAATTTCACTGAAATTTGTGCTAACACTCAATCCACGCGGAAAATTTCAAAAGCAGACGGCGGGACGGATAAACCACCTCAACGGGCCGGATCCGGCCCGCGGGCCGTATGTTTGACACCCCTGCTATATAGGATAGGCACAAAAAATCCTGCATTCTTCGCTGATGAGAAGAGAAAATCAACCCGGATTGAAAGGAATGACCTAAATTGTCAAAAGAGGTCGCAGGAAAAATCTATACACTTCTAGGATAGAGGACGGATTCTCATGAAAATTTATATTAAGTTAGCTTAGAAACTTTTAAAGAGATCTACATTAGGAATTTTTGAAATTCGAACGGCAATGCTTGGGGTCGAACCCATGACCATGGCGTTTGTACCTCCACGGTCAAAGCATTACCCTATGGCAGACGAGGCAAGACAAAGCATTAGTTATGAGAGAGTAGGTCACTCAAAAAAGTCTAATATAGAAGCGGATAAATTTTGATCACTCTTGACAAGAAGCGTATTCAAATTTCAAAATGAAAATACAAATGCCGATTCCTATGCTAGCAATAAAAGTTGGACATTGATCAGACCCAGCGATACCGAAAAAAAAACGAAAAACGGCGCTTGGGGTCGAACCCATAACCATGGAGTTTAGGCTCCATTGTCCAATCATTTCGCTATGGAGGATTAGGCAAGAAATGTCATTCTTTCTGATGGAGTAGGTCTCTCGAAAAAGTCTAATACTAAAGCGGGTAAATTTTGATCGTTTATCACAAGAGACGTATTGAAATATCAAAATGAAATTACATAGGCCGATTCCAATGATAGAGCAAAAAAATCGACATTAATATGACGCACCATTAAAAAAAAACTAAAGACCGTCGTTGGGGTCGAACCCATGACCAAGGTGTTTATGCCGCGAGGTCCTAGCTTTTCGATATGGAGGACAAATCAATGAATGTCATTCGTTCTGAGGGTGTAGGCCTCTCGAAAAAGTCTTATAATAAGGACAGTAAATCATGTTCGTTTATCACAAGAAACGTATTGAAATCTCAAAATGAATTAACATAGGCCGATACCTATGATAGCACTAAAAATTCGACATTGTTTTGACGCATCATTTTCGAAAAAAAAAACTAAAGACGGTGCTTGGGGTCGAACCCATGACCATGGTGTTTACATTTCCACAGTCCAATCATGTCGCTATAGAGAACGTATAAAAAAATGTAACTCTGTCTAAAGCAGTAGGTCTCTCGAAAAAGTCTAATACTGAAGCGGGTAAATTTTGCTCGTTCATAAAAAGAAACCTATTCAAATTACAAAAAGATATGACACCCGCCAATTCCGATACTAGCACTAAAAGTTCGACATTGATCAGACACATCATTTTCGAAATAAAGAATAAAGACGGTACTTGAGGTCGAACCCATGACCATGGTGTTTAGGCCCGGAGGTCCTGGCTTTTCGCTATGGAGGCCTTGGAAAGGAATTTCATTCTGTGTAAGGGAGTAGATCTCTCGAAAAAGTCTAATACTGAATCGGGTAAATTTTGCTCGTTCATCAAAAGAAACGTATTCAAATCTCAAAATGAAATTAGAAAAGCCGATTCCTTTGATAGCACTAAAAATTCAACATTGAACAGACACACCATTTTCAGGAAAAAAATTTAGCCAGTGCATGGGGTCGAACCCATGACCTTGATGTTTAGGCCCGTAGGTTCTAGCTTTTCGTCACGGAGGCCTTGGAAAGGTAAGTCATTCTGTCTAAAGGAGTAGGTCTCTCGAAAAAGTCTTATACTGAATCAGGTAAATTTTCATCTTTTATCAGAAGAGACGTTTTGAAATCTCAAAATGAAATTACAAAGACCGATTCCTTTGATAGCACTAAAAATTCGAAATTGCTCAGACCCTCCATTTTCGAGCAAAAAAAAACTAAATATTGGGCTTGGGGTCGAACCCATGACAATGGTGTTCGGGCCCGGAGGTCCTGGCGTTTCGCTATGGAGGGAGAGGTAAGGAATGTCTTCTATCTGACGGAGTAGATCTCTGGAAAAAGTCTTATTAAAAAGCGGGTAAATTTTGCTCGTTAATAAAAAAAAAGTATTAAAATCTCAAAATGAAATTAGAACGACCGCTTCCGTTGATAGCTCTAAAAATTCGACATTGATCAGACCCTCCATTTTCGAGAAAAAGAAGATTAAGACGGTGATGGGGTCGAACCCATGACCATGGTGTTTAGGTCCGGAGGTTCTAGCTTTTCACTATGGAGGGCAAGGTCAGGAATGTCATTCTATCTAAGGGAGTAGGTCTCACGAAAAAGGCTTATTCTAACTTGGGTAAATTTTGCTCGTTCTTCAAAGGAAAAGTATTCAATTTTCTCAAAATGAAATTAGAACGACCGATTCCTATGATAGCAGTAAAAATTCGACATTGATTAGACCAACCATTCTTGCGGAAAAAAAAGTTAAGACGGTGCTTGAGATCGAACACATGACCATGGTGTTTAGGCTCGGAGGTCCTGTCTTATAGCTATGGAGGGAGAGGTAAGGAACGTCATTCTATCTAAGGGAGTAGGTCTCACGAAAAGTCTTATTAAAAAGCTCGGTTATCAAAAGAAAGTATTCTAATCCCAAAATGAAATTAGAACAACCGATTCCTATGATACCAGTAAAAATTGAACACATGACCATGGTGTTTACGCCCGGAGGTCCTGGCTTTTCGCTAGGGAGATCTAGGAAAGGAATGTCATTCTTTCTAGGGAGTAGGTCTCACGAAAAAAGCTCATTCTAACGCGGGTAAATTTTGCTCTTTAATAAAAAAAAAAGTATTCAAATATCAAAATGAGATTACAAAGGCGCATTCCGATGATAGCACTAAAAATTCGACATTGAACAGACGCATCATTTTCCAAAAAAAGAATAAAGACAGTGCATGGGGTCGAACCCATGGCCAAAGTGTTTAGGCCCGGAGGTCCTGTCTTTTCGCTATGGAGGGAGACGTAGGGAATGTCATTCCATCTGAGGGAGTAGGTCTCTGGAAAAAATCATTTTATAAAACGGGTAAATTTTGCTCGTTTATCAAAATAAAGTATTCAAATATCAAAATGAAATCACAAAGGCGCATTCCAATAATAGCACCAAAAATTCAACATTGATTAGACCAACCATTCTTGAAAAAAAAATAAATACGGTGCTTGAGGTCGAACCCATGACCATGGTGCTTAGACCCGGAGGTTCTAGCTCCTCGCTATGGAGGCGGGGGAAAGGAATGTCATTCTATCTGAGGGAGTAGGTCTCTCGAAAAAGTCATTTCATGAAGCGGGTAAATTTTGCTGGTTTATCAAATTTTGCTGGTTTATGTATTCAAATCTCAAAATGAAATTACAACGACCGATTCCTATGATTGCAGTAAAAATTCGACATTCGACCCTCCAGTTTCGAGAAAAAAAAGATTAAGACGGTTATGGGATCGAATCCATGACCATGGTGTTTAGGTCCGGAGGTTCTAGCTTTTCGCTATGGAGGGCAAGGCGAGGAATGTCATTCTGTCTAAGGGAGTAGGTCCCACGAAAAATGTTTATTCTAAAGCGGGTAAATTTTGCTCGTTCATCAAAAGAAACGTATTAAAATCTCAAAATTAAATTACAAGAGCCGATTCCTTTGACAGCACTGAAAATTCGACATTGATCGGACCTACCATTCTTGAGAAAAAAAAATAGACTGTGCTTGAGATCGAACACATGACCATATTGTTTAGGCACGAATGTGCTAGCTTCTCGCTATGAAGGGTGGGGTAAGGAATGTCATTCAATCTAAGGGAGTAGGTCTCACGAAAAATGCTTATTCTAACCCGGGTAAATTTTGCTCGTTCATCAAAGGAAAAGTATTCAAATCTCAAAATGAAATTAGAACGACCGATTCCTATTATAGCAGTAAAAAATTCGACATTGATTAGACCTATCAATCTTGAGAAAAAAAAGTAAAGACGGTGCTTGAGATCGAACCCATGACCATGTTGTTTAGGCACGAATGTGCTTGCTTCTTGCTATGAAGGCCGTGGTTAGGAATGTCATTCTATCTAAGGGAGTAGGTCTCACGAAAAATGCTTATTCTAACTCGGGTAAATTTTGCTCGTTCATCAAAAGTATTGAAATCTCAAAATGAAATTACGAAAGCCGATTCATATGATAGCGCTAAAAATTCAACATAGATCAGACCCACCAATATCGAGAAAAAATAGTTACAGTTTTTTCCAATTGCTAAAGTCCTATTTCATACCTCAAAGGACATTTTTCAAAACTTAACGTACGATCCGCAAAATGCTGCGCTCTTTTCTCATATCCATGCGTCCGGCAGTCAAAAGGGCGTCCCTTTGTCAAAATCAAAGTACGTTCTCCAATATTCTAACTTACGGAGTTAGGAACGTCTATGGACAGCCAAGAAGCAGACCGGGAAAATAATTCCTCCGAATACGGAAAGGCGATAATGTGATGATGTAATACTTTCAAAACTTAACGTACCCGTGTCAAAAGTGTGCGTACTGCTGTTGAGACTCAATTTCCGCTCTCCAAAAGGGACAACAGAACGTCCTACGATCAATTTCTAACGTACCTGGAGTCAAAACTTAACGCACCATCGGCAAAACTCAAAAGACATTGCTGTGAATGGGAAGGCGAGGAGTCTCGCGGATCGATGCCCGCCCTGTCAGCCGTACAAAGCGAAACCGACCAGAAACAACCCAATGTCTTTCAATGGAGCGTACGTTACTTTTTGAGGCAAGGACGTTAAGTTATTCCTTGCGTCTTAGCATGCAACGGGGATGTCAAATTCTTTAACCTTACAATCGGAGACTCTTCAAAACTCGAATAAAACGACGAATGAGCATGGTTTGAAAATATCACTTTGTCTGAAAATTCCGTCACCAAACGAACGTGAATAAAACTCGAAATATGAGAGGAGTGCAGTTTGGCATGCAGGTCATGCACTGCAACACCAGCTTAGACGATGAACACGTGGCGTTTGCTAACGATTAAAGCCTGTGTGTCGGTGGAGGGGGTGCAGGTAACCCCACTTCTCAAGAAAAGAAGCCAAAAATAAAGGAAAACTTGAAATGAATGACATAACAGTATTTTATTTTTCTGCCATTTACATCAAATTCGTGGCTTTAATTTAAATCACGTCGGCATAAAATTTAACTGCAAATAAGGTGAGGTGTTCTTTTTTTTTTGAAGCACCGTCGAGAAAGATCTACATGACCTGTGTTACAGACAACCGCACGCCACTGCGAAAGTGCCTCATCTCTTGGAAACGAGAAGATTGCGAAAACTTCTTGAAATGCGAATGTTTCCACAAATGATTTCCCAAAAATAAATCTGTAAACCACAAGACGTTCTCGCCTACACCTTCTCTCATGTCTTCTCCAACAAAATTGGAATGGTTTATGGGATGCGATGATCCTCTGGATAGTTTGCGAATTTCATATCTCGATATGTCTAGCGGAGAAAAGGTAAGGATCGGGAATCTGGATTTCTGGTCTCTCCCCGATTTACACAGCTCAAACTTACATCGCCCTTACACTCTTAGCCTTCTCTCTCTGCTGGAAGCTATGACTGAACCCCCCAGCTCCCTGGGGCGTCGCCCTCCAGAGGTATGCCTCGATCTCGAAAAGAAAATCTGTAACTTCTCTCTCCTAGACCTCTCCTCTAAACCTGAGTATCTCTCTCCCTCACAGAAAGCTCTTACTTACGAAATAACGCTCGATGAGATCGAGGCCGCGATTAAAGTTTCCCCTAATAAAGCCCCTGGCCCCGATAATATTTTCGTTAATAGCATTAAACATCTCTCCGAGCGTGCTCTTCACTCTCTCTATCTCATCTACAACGCCTGTCTCCGCCTAGGACACGTCCCGCTCGGGTGGAAGTCCGCAATAATTACTATGATCCCTAAGCCCGATAAGGACCTTTCCGACCCTTCTTCCTTTCGTCCTATTAGCCTTCTCAGCTGTCTGCAAAAACTCTTAGAACGGATTCTTACCTCTCGCCTCAATGATTACCTGGAAACAAATAACTTACTCTCTCCCTCTCAATCTGGCTTTCGTAAGAATCTCTGTACAATTGACCAGCTCGTTCGTCTCCACCACGATGCGTTGGTGGCTGTCCACAGTAAAATGCATCTCTTGGCTCTTTTCTTCGACGTGACTAAAGCCTTCGATAATAAGGTCTGGCATGCAGGGATAATCTTTAAACTTTTCTTTCACTTTAAAATCCCCCTGCAGCTTCTCAGATGGACGGCCTCTCTGAAGTCTTAGTAGAGGGTAAGGGGGGGATTCAGGCAGGAAGTATTTCCCATTTCTCTACGCAAGGAAATCGCCATCACGATCAATTCCTGTTTTGCTTGCCCCATGGGTGAAAAACGCTCTTTTGCGGCCCAGAAGTTCCTCAGTGACGAAGGGATAAATACAGTATATGGAAAAATATAGACACAAATATCGCCGAAAAAGGAGCCAGAGACTCCAATTAATTCCAGATGAAGAAGAGGGAGCAGCATACACACATTGGACCAATGTAAGGAGTATGTTGGTATCCCAGCGAGGAGTTAGGATTAAAACACTCGCGTGCTGCATGACCTTTAGACCATTTCGAAGCATAGACATATATACAACGTATGACTAGACTGGATAATCGCGAGGGTATGGCCTGTTATGCCTGTGAACCGTTGACCCACAAAGCATGGCATTAACTCGTTGCATACTCCACTGAACGTATGCCCGCATCTCTTTACTAGCACAAATCCCGTTCATTCTCACGGACTCACTCCACATTTGCCCGCTTCATACTGTACCTCCATGTACAGTGGATGTATAGTAGGTTAGAAAAGTTTGATTAATGCGCACTGAGCCCTTCCAAATCTCCAAATATACTGGATGGATTCGGGAAAAACTTACAACAGACAACAGCTTCAATCGTCGCTTCTCGTATACAGTATAAGAGTGTTGGAACAATTTGCATATTCCCACATTTGTTTTCTCGAGTGCGTGCAACTGAACCAGACAACTTGCACGTACCAAGGACAAATATTGGCTGACGCAAGAGCGTCAATGTGGAACCTACTTGGTCAGCCAAGCGCGAAGTTGGCCCAAGCGTTCCCGCGCAACGTCATTGTAGACCCACCGCGGTGTGCTGCATGGAGATTGCCTGAGCTAGACGAAATATATTTCACCTTTGGCGAGTTCTGTTAACGAAAACGTCTGAATTTTGTTCTCACCCGCTGGAAACAAAATTTTAGTCTAGTTTGTCGTTATAAGCAGAGAACAAATTCTTGGCAAAGAATGGGCACAAAGAGGAAATCCCAAGCTAAAAAAAAATGTACATCCCGAAAGAAAGGCTTTAACTTAAAAATTAACTTAAAAATTATGCCACCATTTAGAAATCAGTAAAAGGGTTGATAGATCCATTTCAGGGTCCGTGAACTGAATCTAAAAATAAACCTATAGTCCATAACAAAAGGGTCCAGCGTGGGTGATATAATCACCCCCATCAGAAGGGAGATGGGCAATTCTGATCCGAAATTTCGGTTTTCCAAAAGTAAATTTTGAACTGAAGTAATACATTTCTCAGAAGGTAGGATTCTTTCACTAGTGAAATTGGCTCTTTTGTTTTCTTGATATAGATTGAAGAAAGAAGACATGGAACACTTCTGCTTCTTCTTCTTCTTGGAGGGATCCAGAAAAGCTTTGAATTTAACATCACAGAGATCCTGAGCAAATTTTGCTCGTCGGACACTCAATGCGACCCCATAAATCATCTTGTCTGCGTCCAAATTTCAGGACTCCCAATTAAGAAATGCACTTGTGCTGATGGATACGTTGGGAATCCTAACGGACCCCCACCATGCATAGGTATGTATCGCCATTGGACTCAATGATGAGTCTCGATGTTGCCCTGATGAATGTGTATAACGTAGACTGAATATACAAGATACTATGAATTGTGAAACTCCTTTACAATGCTAATAGGGACATGAAAAATATATTTTCAGAGGAAGCAATGACCACTTCAAATTCATCCACAACGTTACACACCACCACATCGGCGACACCAACCACAACAGTGTCCACTTCCGCGTCGACGGCCCCAAGTACTACTGCATCAACAACCGCATTGACCATGCCAACCGTTACTTCGCCCTCTGCATCCACTATCCCAACACAGGCTACGCCCACTGCAACCACAACGCCATATACTCCTGACCCCCTATCGTCAGCTACCCCATCCACTCCTGAGCCCACTACATCCAGCATCCCATCCACATCTGAAGCCACTACATTGGCCACTCTATCAACATCTGAATCAGCTACATCGATCACCCCACCCACTCCTGAACCCACTACATCCAGCATCCCATCCACATCTGAAGCCACTACATCGGTCACTCTATCAACATCTGAATCAGCTACATCGATCACCCCACCTACTCCTGAGCCCACTACATCCAGCATCCCATTCACATCTGAAGCCACTACATCGGTCACTCTATCAACATCTGAACCCACTACATCCAGCATCCCATCCACATCTGAAACCACTACATCGGTCACTCTATCAACATCTGAACCCACTACATCCAGCATCCCATCCACATCTGAAGCCACTACATCGATCACCCCACCTACTCCTGAGCCCACTACATCCAGCATCCCATTCACATCTGAAGCCACTACATCGGTCACTCTATCAACATCTGAAGCCACTACATCGGTCACTCTATCAACATCTGAATCAGCTACATCGGCCACCCCACCCACTCCTGAGTCAACTACATCCAGCATCCCATCCACATCTGAAGCCACTACATCGGCCACCCTATCCCCATCTAAACCCGCTACATCGTCGATTCCGTCTACCACGGAATCGACACTCCCAGTCATTGAATCTGCACGTACATCAAGCACAGCTTCATCAACTGCGTCGAATCTGCTTTTTCCGGCCGGTAAGTCCGTTTTATCTTATTCTTCACAAGTAGATACAGACAACTTGCTGGCTGCTGAACGAAACACATTCACTTCATCTCGCGCACTCAATGCCAGAAATTAATTTTTTTTGCTCATCAGTACCATCCCCGTCCTTAGCATCAACATCATCATCATTCAGCATCATCATGCCTCATATATGTTTTCCTACCCCAGATTCACCCACGAATCCCATTCCTACCCCAATAACTGAACAAATTAATGCGTGAGTGAATGGTGTCTACAGAAAATCCTGGGAGTATCCGGATTGTCCGAAAGGGCATAGTGAACATACAGGTTGTTTTATCCTGTTTCTCCTGTTGAATGAAGCGAATCTACAGTTTTCCAGGAATCAACCTAATGACTGTTATGTTGCGACTTTTGAATTCTTTTCCACCACACAGGAAACAAAGATCCATGCTTCAAGAGAGATGAGGAGTTCCCTTGTGGAAGGGCCACACTGGAATGGTACGATTCACGACATTGAGGAAGAAAATGCAGAAGACCCCCCACCCCCTCACGAAAGGCACAATCTTTGATTATCATACTACATTGACATCCCAGTAAGAAAATTTCGTCGGTTTATCGTCGGGCCAAAGTTCGGAAAGTTGGCTCATCTTCGGCGAATGATTAGCTGATCATTCGCCGAAGATGAGACAATGTGGCTGAGAAAGTTCCGAAAACCGGTGCGAGATGGAGCTAAGGCGATCGTAGTAGGGAATCACTTCTCAGATTCTGCTGAAAGGAGTCCCCTATGGTTTCTCACAGAGACCTCATTGGAAATGGAATGGAATTCTTCGAAAATTTTCTCTGAAGATGTAACCTAGGCCTGGAATAAACCTGGAAATTCCTGCCCGGAGATCCTTGGGAGGATCCTTCTACTTTCTTGTGTAAGCTACGCTATCTAATTATCTCTATTGAAATACACTGATTAGTCGTATCACGTGGAAGGTGTGCCTGGCCTCCTGCGAGTAGAACAAATACCCTTGCAATCCCAGGGTTGATTTCATAGCCGTAGTTCAGTTGCAGTTGCAGTCGAATGGAACTACGACTGGACTTTGAACGGACTGAGATTTTGAAATCACTCTCCAGTTCCTGTTTGACTGCAGTTGCCACTCGCCTCGGTTACGTCTGTTCAACTGCAGTCAGTTGTGATCCGACATCTCGTTGACCCATTCTTAACTTCCTTGTCCGTTATTGATATAAATGAATTGAAACAGTTCGACGCAAGCCACAGATCAGTATCATGTTCGTGATTCGGTTCGTCGCTGGGCATGTGTTCCGCTGTATACGTCGCTGCTTTAGGACTTTATCGCTTGCGGGGTGCTTCATAGCCAGATTTTGGCAATCACTTTGGCTGGTGTGTGCGTTACTGACGCTCTAGCGGAAAGGATGGAGAAGCTCTGTCACTTCTCGTTCTGGTTGGCTTGTTATGCAGCGACATATTGTTAAAAAAAAAAAAACAGGAGAATCTCTCTGGAATCATCGTTCCATGGACTGAGTGCTCGCTGCACTTTTTAAGCAGACAATCATTGTCTCGGAGGAGCCACCAGTTTCTATATTTTTTATATTTCCTTCAGATATACAGTGAGGCCCCGGCATATGACGTTCTAGATGAATAAGAAAAACTCTTGCAAAGTTTTAAAAAAGTTCACTCCCTTTTCTAAGATAAAGTTACAAAAATTGCCTTGGAGAAGCAATTTCCTCGCCAATCCTTCCCAGGTACGTCACTTTGGCTCGTTCTAACATGATTGAGTGGAGATTGCAGGCTCTGTTAGAGATCAAATTGTCCTTGATGAATTTTTCACATGTATAAATACGATTTTTTCGCATTTTTCAAATGAAAGGGTGCCAATTTAGCTGTAAAAATATCCCTAATCAGCACCCGAATGAGACTACCTGCCGCTCAAGTTCCGCTATGTTAGGGAGGGGCAATGTGACATACTTGGCTAGGAGCAGGGGTGTGCAGATTGTTTCTTCGCTGCGAAATTCGGTACTTCACTTGAGAATATTAGTTTTTCGAAACGTGGCGAAAATCTTTCTTATTTATCCGAGATGCCACGTGTAGAAAAATGAGACTCGCACGATAAACAATGAAAGTAGGTTCTTGCAAGCTAATCTGGCGCATTTCTTAGACTGTAGAAACCTTAAGTCTGTTTAGCAACCCCCCCCCCCCCACCTTTGGTACCTTACCCTCTTGTAAAAAATGCTTTTATTGCGGAAAATAAATTATTTTGCTGAAATAGGTCGTGTTTCCCCTGTAGCGGTAGCCGAGTGGTGTTTTTGATGTTGGGAGCCGAGTTGGGAGTCTTGCATTTTTAATTCGAATGATTGGGACTCGGTGATTTTCCTGCCAAAGCTTTAATAAGTTTTACATAGCAATGTTTGGAGAACTCGCGGGGAAGGGACAAAATGAACAAAAATATAGTATACTTACAGAAGAGGTAGCATGATGGAGGCTGGAGGTAGGTGGGCCACGCAAATCAGGAAAACTGCGTCCAGGATGGGGTTACAATCAAGACTGTCTCTCTGTCTCTAAGGGCATCCAGAAAAACCTTACTACCTCTCCCCTTAATCAGTGACCGGGGTCTACTTCCCGAATAAGGACATCCCTTCCACCGCGTCACTGGCTAGGAGGAGGTCGCACGAAAATTTACTACTGCTCGCGAAGAAGCATGACCAATCCACCTCGCAGATAAAACATGGCATGGGAGGAGGGGCAACATACAATTTCTCCACACCCCTGATAAGAAAAGCCACCCAACCATGAAACACGGCATAGCTAGTATTTCGTAAACTTGCGACATGGGAGGGTAATGCATTTTTTTTAGTGATGCAGGGACGTTCCACGGGGATATCTTCATTTCGAGAGAAGATATTACAGCGCTTCCATCGGATGCTGAATTATGTATATCTTTCTATTTTAATATGAGAGCTCGCATACAAAAGTCGGGGCTCTTGCTTGGTTCAAGCAAGCAGATTTGCAGAATATTCTTCCCGAAGTGGTACCTTTTAGCACAACATATTGACAAGTGTATATGAGTGGATACTACAAGGAAACTGATGGCATAAATCACACCTCACCTTTCAGAAACAATAATCGTCAATTGAGGATATATGGAAGGAAGAGTGATTCTTCATCCTTTTCAACAGGTGGCCAGGGCGCCTGCGCTACACCATGACGATTTTAGCCAAGCCAGGGGAGTGTTCTATCTCTTTGGGATATTCTTAGCTCTTGGCTGTAGGAGTGTACCTGTGTAAGGTACTGCTTCTTCATCTCTCCCAGATGAGGGAGCAGTAGGGGGCCAAAGGATGCATTCTTATCTCTCCAAGATACATAATGCTATAGATGTGGGTTTTTTCCTAAGTCCTAGAGTCCAAGCTAGGTGACAAGAATGTGATAACTTAGAATCGTATCTGCCTACCCGCATCCGTCGATGACAAAACCTCCCAACAGCATAAAGGAAAAGCTTCCAAAACTTGTTCCCCTTTCTGGCAAAACATATGCCGATTTCTGCTGGACCGGCCCCAAGCACCCAAAGTACCGATGCGCTTTTCGCTGACCCTGCACTGGAAGTTCTGGGAAGCGATGAGAAGCTCTGGATTAAGAAGCAGACTACAATAAAGGAGGTATGTGGGAACTCACCCGAGGATATCTGTGTTTTTTCGGGAACATCTTGCTCTGAGTTGAATGAGAGTTTCCTAATCGACCTTGTGCTAAGTCGTTTCAACGTAAAATTAAACATCCATAGAAACGCGCTAATGTAATGTATTTAAAATCGACTAATTCTAAGAGCAACTCAACCCATATATCTACTGCCAAGCAAAGGAAGGTAGTTAAAATGACGTTGAACCTCCTTGGAAACACTAAGTTGACTCATCCATGGAGCATGCGCAATCGAGAACATCTGACGAGATGTTTTTTAAGTGTGAGAGAGCGCATTCTCCATGGAAGCGTCGAAAGTAGAGTACTGCACCAGATAGTAGGACTACTTCGTTCCATTACATTTTGCATCCCTTTCCGCCTCATTCCGTGACTGAAGTCCTGCCGCTGAACGTCCCATACCGTACAGTGTTCTAATCGCAAGCCAAGTCGACTGGGCCACCTTTTTAAGCGAGATAAGGATAAAGTGCTCGTAACTTCAGTTTACTTCGGCTAAAAGTATCAACGTAACTGCCCTGAAACACTGTAGGACTAAGAGCGAACGAAGAGTATTGTAAAGTACTTAGAATAGGCGAAACCACAGATGAAGGAAGGTATTTGTTCATCAAACGAATCCGCTTCCTCCCTGGAATGAAGCAGAATAAATATCACGTGTTATTAATATGAATCCATGTCATCTCATTTCACATTTAATAAATGCAAAAATTACAGAAGTGTTCCAAGCACTGCGAAACAAGAATGCCCCGAACTCTTGCGAGTGTCATGATTCAGTGCAAGGGGTTATTGTCGCTGTTAGTTCTGAAACTTTACCACATCCTGCTTGCTCCAACAACCTATGAGTTCCACTTCTTTCCTTAACCAAAGATCATACCGAATGGGCGCGAATTCGGTCCTGAAATGAAGGTCAAAACAGTCGTTGCGGCAACTTTCCATTGGGAGCATCCCTTGGGCAAGATTACTGCACCGTTAACGCTTTCAGCCCGAAATTAGTGCTTGTGGTCCCACGATGTCTGTCATTTATTGAAATCTGTCAACTGCTTCCTGTTCTAGGTCTGTTCCTGTACTTGATTGGCAGAATAAAATGGGTACGTAGAAGTTAAGAAGACTCTTCAGTGCCAATGTAAAAGTCTCGTGGGATCGCGAATAGATATGCAAATATGAATTTGGCGCGCAAAAATATCCCACAACTAAGGCATCTAAAAACAAAGAAGGTTCTTTATCTGGACCTAATATTTCCTAGGGCACTTCTCTCCATGAAAAGTAGGAAATATCTCAATGATTCTGAATACCAGATATATTCACAGGCGATTCTCACACCCCAAAATCTCTTTTGCTTTTTTTTTGGTTGTGATCTCAAACGATAAGTTTTCAATCCCAAGTCTGTGGGTTTCTCATCCTGCATTAGAATTGGAGCATTCCGAGTCCTTGGGAAATTTTCAGCCGCAGCAGGGGTCCTTGGAACGATTGGGGTCTCTCGGCTCAGCTTGCCCCCATATCGCGTGCGTCAATGGAACGTGAATATTGCATGTGCGACCCAGAGCGATGGTCGAGATTATTCATTGAATGGATGAACGATGAATGCGCTGGGGATGAATGCATTGAGGAAACCATAATGACGAGGATTTCCTTTGTACCAACGGGCCAAATCGACACAAGTCTATGAGAGAAAGTCTTTTTACCGGAATGTCTCGAATTGCAGTCTTTCGTCAGCAGGAGTCCATCGCGGTGAGTTCTCTCTCGTGAAACACTTTAATTCTAACGGTTCGACGGCAATAAGGAGATTAAATGCGCGAGATCTTTTCAGATTTAAGCTGATATGCTTCAAAGTGGCCTCTGGGTTCCTATTCGAGTCCCTGATGAAGTCAGATCGTCCTAAGTTAAACCGATCTGGTGGATGGGGGACATTGTCTCATTCCAAAAGTTATTGTCAAAGACGACCCATGCGGAAAATATTTATTATATGTAAATGTTCAGGTAAAAATGGATGAATTGAGGGATATGGGCAGCGATACTCTTTTCAAAACGATTACAATAGTCGATGGGAGGGCACATTAGACCGGACGCCAAAATGTATAAATTTGCATTGCAATATAAAGGAAAAATTGTGAAATACATTTAATACATACATAATGCAAAATATACATTATTCTTATTATTAGCGCTCCGGATTCATGGTTATAGGACTATGGGGTGTCAAGTGAAGTGAGGAACCTGAGCTTCAGTGATTATATGAATTTTAATGAATATGTGACGTACATGAGCGTGAAAACATGGGTATGCCCATGTTTTCGCTATCTTCTCTGCACAGAGCTGGTTGCTCTGAAGCGTACTATATATAAGTCGTTTCAGAGAAGATGGTACGAACATCGAGGTGCACATCCACGTTCTGCACACGGCCAGGTCAGTCCTGGATTTGTCCTCGTGCAAATGCGAAGCGCCGCATTGTCATGAGTGAAAAGCAGGGTCGGATTGGCAACTTAGGGCTCCTCGGGAAATTTCCAGGCATCCCGGACGGGCCATTTCGATCCTAGTAGAAAGCATATTAAATGGCACGAAAGGGTCTCTCAAAGTTTGCTTCAAATTCAGGATGAAGGGTTCTTATCGTTAGAAAAAAAATTATAAGAAAGAAAGTCAGCTGTTTATGCTCGTGCAAGACCTAGAGGGAAAAAGAATCTGTTCAAAGAGAAACACTTCAAAATACTGTACTCTTTTTTTCCCTCTCTCTCTTTCTGCTTTGTAACCTGATGAACTCTTTCTTGCTGAAGATGATGATAATGGTAATGACAATCATTGCCATCAATAAAGAGCTGTAAGGAGCGTCGCCCTGGATGTTCTTCTGTCCTTGGTATTAGAATGAGACGACTGAAGCGTCACTTGACGGGGAAGATGAAAGATCATCATCACCTATCAAAGACCTGAATGTATGGAAAACTGTTTCTTAAAGTGTCTCACTTGGGATTTTAAAAGAAGATCTTTGGGTTTTCGAAAAGGAGGGGAGAGAGAAGAGGAACTCCTCAATCCCCCTTTTCCCTTTTAGGAGCGTCATGCTTTTTTTTGTCCGATATTGACTTTCAATTGCTGCAACTGTTGCAAAGAGAGTCATGTTCTAGAATCAGGGGACTTAGGAGACTTTCCAGCTTCGATCGACCATCGGGTGCATGCACCCACATCTCATAGAAATTATTGGGGACAATAAGTTATTGATTTGTTGGGAAACGGTGTCAGCTGAAAATTCTCAGGCGGTAATTTGAGGTTAGCGAGCGCGAATATTGCCACTCGGCAGTTCACATAATACTAGCTCTATCATTATTCCCTCTGTAAGGAGATGAAAGAAATGGAAATACCTATGGCATGCTTCTTTCAGTTTTCTCTTTCATGGGGCTATTGAGTTTCGTCCACGCTTCGTCACCGTGAGAGCAGTCATGCAAGCAACCGATAGCGAAGACCAATGCGCCACCAAAGCTCTGTAATGTTTGAGCTTTGGCGACAGCGGGGGGCATGGACCCCTTGCTTCCTCGGACTGCTGATTCTCTTTGGTCAGATTCATCTTGGAAACTTGAGTTACAACGTCGTCAGCTTTGTGGCTTTGTTCCTCAGGCCCTGCTCCACGGATGCCAACTGTGTCCCCAATGAAAATCTCATCTGTCGCAATGCCACCGTAAGATCATGCGCTTGCGCAAGTGGATACAAGCCCGATCCTCAAAGGGATGTCGCTTGCATCGGTAAGCCCCTCCACTTTGTTCCGATTATAACTTTCAGCAGAGAGGAAAACGAGATTGGTTAAGTTCGACAATCAAGTTTGCTTTAGAAGTTAAAAATAAAATAATGGAGAAATACTTTCCCCAGTTTTGGCATCCAAACCGTATATGATATTGAAGAAATATATACCTAGGTATGTATATATGTTACAGAGTGTGGCAAGAAGACCGGCGATTTTACCCTTGTATCATCCTTCCCACTGAAGCTAATTTCATGGAACTTTCACTGGACAAAGATGGACGAGTTATCTTTATCTTTCAAATTTCTTCAAAACATATTGCTCAATACCAAGGATATGAGTAATAGTTGAAAAGAAGTTGAATCAGGAAAATTGACGAGAGCTCGCACTGAGAGTGGAAAGGAGGACATGTCCAAACGTTCAACTTGCATGTCATCTTGGCCACATTTTCTTCCATTGAAATTATTTTTTCCTCAACATTTCTTGTTGATAGTTTTGATAAACTTTATTCCTATTGACGACAGATGAATCAAAAGTAACAAAGCAAAGTTTGCTCGTGATTGCTTCAGTTTCTCCTTAGCTCGTAATTGGAGAATTAGGCAAGAAGAATGGGAACTTTGGAGGACGATGCACTCAGAAGTTATTAGAGTCCCCTTTCATTTTAATTTTCTGATTTATTTTTTTGACCTCATGACCTAGCTTTGGCGAAATCAATTTAGTTGAAATATCAGAATTATGTTGGGAACATATCATATATATGTACACATGTCGTAGGGTTTTCTGGAATTTTGGGGCATTCGGAATCCCCGAACGGAAGTAGAAGCGATGCGATGGTAACATTTAGAGACGATTTCACCGAACGAGCAGGTTCTCGAAATTCGGCATGTAATTACAGAGGCAGCCCACCCAAGTGCCCACCCAAAGCAACGAGCAATGAACTCCTAAATTTGGGCCCTTTCAGGCGCTTAGGAGAGAGCCTGGAGTAATTGTCAATATTTGTACGTCACTGTTCTGCTATCCCACCGTGGACCTTGCCGCCAGTCCTCTCTGTCTGGCTGGGAGTATTCTAAGGAGTTCTACCTCCTTCAATTGTCCTTCGAGATACAGGGTGGGCCACTTAAAAGTAGCCCACCTCCTATAATACTGCAAAGAAGGCAGGCTACTTTTAAGTGGCCCACCCTGTATTATCCTTCTGTAGGGAATTAAAAACCTCTGAGATGGCATTAATTTCACAGCTGGTTCCTTTCCCGCTACGTAAGTGCTGGTCAGAGAAGATCATTTGCGGGGTCTCCTTCATTACTTCAGATCTATATCTCTCTTTGGTGAGCTAGACACATCCTCTATTGTAAGAGTCGATATGAAACACTCGTAATCCGCAGGCTAGCCTATCGAGTGAGGTCCCTGGTTGAACCATCTTTCCTCCAAAATTGCCAGGAGTCTCACTGAACTGTTTAACATATTGAATGAAATTCATCGACTGATTCAAGTGTCTACCCCTATCTTGACAGTGAGAAAAAATCAGGTACAGGATGGAAAATACTTAGGACTCAACCCTTTAATGCATGACGTAGCAGATATGCTACATACCAAATAAACATTTTTAGAATGCGCAGGTAGTGAGCTCCTGAGGTAAATCTGTTTGCAGCAGATGTGCAACAATCCAGTCCTTATACCTAGCAACTAAGCAGTTGCTAGGAGTCATACACTCCTTGTGGCAAGCAAATTAAAACCAATCTGGTTTCGTCGTAGATTGACGTTTTGATTTAATTTTCTTCAACTTTACGCATCCACGCAGCGTGGGTTAGAAAGCTGAAAATGCTGTTTGTGGCAAAATGAGCCACGATAACACTTTCAGGCCTACTGGTTACAAATTTGATTTAAAAAGAAATGGTTCCACTTGACCTCTGTTCTAGGACGCGAGTGAAACCCTACCAGATTTTTTCGCCCAAAAAGAAAAAAATCATGCATTAAAGGGTTAAAGTAGGTCGCATCCTGATACTGGACTATACAGTATAGGCGCCATCTTGCTGCATTGTGTGTACCTCGTTTGCTCTAATAGCGGAGACAGTTAACTCACCCACATCTATCAATCTATATAATAATAGCTGACGTACTCCTGTCTGTCCGCCGGAGGCGTGCACGGGTTGGCTCTTCTGAATCCGATTCGATCGGCCCGATTCGAGTCGTAGTGCTACCCGACTACTCGACCCGAAGTTCAATAGCCGAACCGAGATTTTAGTGGATCCTACACGCGGGTCTGGTCGGGCCGATCGGGCCGGTCCGCAGCCCGCTTAGGCCTCTAAACTTCGGAACTCCAGGTCTCTGGGTTCGTCTTATCTGAGCGGCTCTACCGGCTCTGCTGAGGCTTCCACCTGACGTCCCATGATGTCACATTGGTGTTGACCTGTTCGGTGCTCTTACTGCGTTCCACTGGTATTTCCTTGTCCGAGAGTGACGTCATTTAATGACGTGATCGCATCGAATGCTGACGGAACGAGGCGTCCTTATTGCCAGCAGCTGTAAACGGCTCGAGAAAAAGACTCATCTGAGCGCATTCTAGCTCATTCGCCTGCACCCAACACGAATCTCGATTGCCAACCGATCCGCCGGTCGAGTCTGCCTGAGAGCTCATCCCCATTCCCTGCGGAGCTCGAAATTTTCGAGCGAGACGAGTCTCACTCCGTCGGGGGGATCTCGCTAAATAATTGTTTCGTAGGCACAGGAGTTGAGGTTTCTTTTTGGATTCAAAGTCGATCGGTGGCCTCTGTTGACGGAAGAATCTCACGCTCCATCCCTTTATTAATGACCCCAAATTTGGCGGTTCAAAATCCTGCGAAATGCCTCATTTGAACGCTATTCAACTGAATTCCAATTGCCACAATCAGACTTGAACTGTTGACGGAAGAATCTCACGCTCCATCCCTTTATTAATGACCCCAAATTTGGCGGTTCAAAATCCTGCGAAATGCCTCATTTGAACGCTATTCAACTGAATTCCAATTGCCACAATCAGACTTGAATGTTTCACGGGTTACGTCTTCCCGTCTGTCCACCTGAGGATTGCGCGGGTCAACTTTTCCGAAACCGACCCGATCGGTCCGATTCGAATCGTGGTCCTACCGGACCCAAAACTTCACCTGTGGACAATTTGGCACATAGGATATTCGGGGATTTGGGGAAAGGGGGGGGGGGGTGAATGCCAGGACGCACTCAATATTAATGATCCGAAATATGACTGTTGGAAAATTCCAGCTGCGTGTTTCCTTTCAATGCTTTGGGACATAAGTCGCTTAACCTCAAATTCGAAGACGTGAATGTTGCACGGGTACCGGCTAGTATATAATAATAGTCGACATTTGTCTGTCTGTCCTGTCCGTCGGAGACATCCACGGGTCGACCTTTCAGTCCGATTCGAATTCTGCCCTTCGCCCAACTCCTAACTCGATCGGCGGGCCCGATCCGTGGATAGTGTCGGACCGATCGGGTCAGATCGGAGCCCGCTTATGACTCTAAGCTTGAATACTCATAGCCATTCCCTCGCACCCGAATGGAAACTTGATTGCCAACGGAGCTGCACGCTCGATCCGCGGGTCCGCCGCATCCCGTGCAGAGCTCAAAATCTTTCCCTATTCTTCATCCAATACGTCCTTCGAAATTCGAACAACGTGTTTCACTTTAGTGGTACGGAATCCCAGGGCCGTTTCTAGTGGCGGGCGAGGCGGGCGATCGCCCGGGGCGCCAGCGGAGGGGGACGCTTGCGGGGGGGGGGCGCTTGCGGAGGGGGGGCGCCGTGGAAAGAAACACCATTATAAAACAGGGATTTTTTATGTGATTAGCGTCCACTTTGTGCAAACTAGCACTAATCGGGACGATATAAAAATTTAAATTATTAATGATGTTTTATTTTATGCCGTGCAGCCTTCTACCAGCGTACTGGTGAGTCTGATAACGGTTTCATAATCGTGCAGTAGCCCTTCCCCCCCCTCCCAACCTTCCCCTAGTATATGCGGCATGATGCCACGCTGCGACTAGGCATTGGATATCATGTAAGACTGTCACGATAAGTCGATTCATCATTCGATTCATTCAGTTTGGAAGAATCGATAGTTTCTTCGACCATCGCGATGTTTGCGCAAAATGATTGGAAATGCCCCATTGGATTGGGACGAGTACAATACAGTCCGGGCGGGGAAAGGAAGAGGCCGCGTGATCCGCATGGGCTTTCAATTTCTTATCACGATCAATTTCTGGAAATGCTGGAACTGACTGTATGAAAGAAGAAAGGGGGGAGAAAAAGTCAGAATGGGAGACAGGAAGTGGGAAAAGGAGAGGGAAGAAAGACTGAGAATATTTTTTTCTCTTCTGTTTCAGTCTTCGGCTCGATCTCGTGAGGTGCATGCTATGAAAGTGGACTGTTCTTGCAATCCCTTCATAAAACGTACAACGGTTAATCCCCCTCTCTATAATCCTGTCTTTCGCTTTAGTATGGAGGTTTAAGTTTTTGAATTTTTAACTTGCCCCCGGGGAATTTTACCACTTAAAGTGAACCCAAAGTGAATTATTTACTCGGACGTCGCTTGCATCCAGGGCTGTAGGGATGCTTCGGCAACCGCAGGTGTGGCACCATCGACAATTTTCCTAAGAAACGCAATAATAAAAATGAGTATTTTTTTATATGGGTAGCGTGGAGGTAAATGCCTTGGCTTGGCTTTGATTACAGTGGATAATACTTTATTGGCCCATCAGTTAATAGGGCAGCCGGTTTATCGGGACATTTTGTCAGGAACGCACCATTTCTATGGTTATAAATTTCGCTGTATTTTCGGTACGAAAATCCGCTTTATTGGGCCAAGGTCGGGGTGAATTTAAGCCGTCGATCCCATATGTAAAAAAAAACAGGCGGGTGAGGGAGCGAGGAGAAGCGGCACAGAAAACACCAATTCTCGACCGGCTGACAATTCCGTCTCTGGTAGCGTTTGTCGAAGGCACCTATACCGAAAGTAAGACCTGGTCTGGTGCCAGCGTCAACCTATGAGGAGTGTCTGACTATTCTTGATGTCACTAACGAAGAAGCCTTCTTCAACATCAACTAAAACGCATCATGCTTTCCGAACACGATGAGGACGACACAGTCTCGGACATCGTAGCCATGAGGCCTCGCCTAGGGGATGTCGTAGACGAGGAACCTGGGACTTCACCTAAGGTGACTCACGTACGACGCCAGGCGCTCGGTGAACAGCCTTCACCGCTACTTTATTGAGCAGGGTTTGGATAATAGAGGACATGGTGCTCTTGACATTGGTGCATCAGAAATGCTTTTTCAGGTATGAAACGAGCAACTATGGGCCAATGAATCGTAATTTTTCGTTTTGCACAAGTAAAGGACATTCGTGTCCGGGTTTCTTACTATACTAAAAGATAAGTTCGCTTTATTAAGGCAGCCGCTTAATTGGGCGAATGGAACTGGAACCAACGTGTCCCAATAAAGCGGAATCCACTATATTTACAAATGTAACAAAATGATTTCCATCATTTCCGGGGGAAAGGCCCTAATCGCCAGAGCTGCGGTGGTGCTTCGTGTCGCAGTTGTTGGTTTTTGTGGGTGGGGGGGCGCCATTGGAACTCCTTGCCCTGAGCGCCAATATGCCTAGAAACGGCCCTGGTACGGAACTCCCTATTTCCATACAGGATATTGGGGGTTCCCTGATGATGGAACACATCCATTATTATTGAGCCGGAACTTCACTGTTTGAAATTCGATGGCTGTGGCTCCTTAGAATGCTAAGGGACAAAATTCACTGATAATCGTTTTAAAGGGTAATTGGGGTCTCTGATGATTGGAAGCATCCCACATTCTCCGTCGGGGAGAATGTGAGGTGCTTCCAACAAGGGAGTTCCAAATTCGTATGGTGTCTCTAATTGGAATAATATGGGATGGAACTCCCTGGATATTGGCATCCAAAATAAAGCTATCCATAATTCCAGCTGTGCGTCTCATTTGAATCCCATTCGGCACAACAACGTTGTATCAACATTGAGAATAGGTTGAAACGTTGAGGCTTGGTTTTCGTCGAATTCTCAAATTCGACGAAAATTCAACATCAATGAAATGCTAGCTATTCATAATTAACCGTATTTTCAGCATTTGGTGACTACTCGTGAATTACGGAAGTCGTTCAGAGGCTATTAGGAGCAAATTTAAAAAAATCGTATTCTCAATGTTGTTTTCACGTGGAGTTATCCATATCATATCAACAGAAAATAGGTTCTACGAATCGACGCGAGATGGCACATAACCGCCAATTCCGCGATTCTTATCCTGATGCCTTTAAATACATTTCAACATTGTGGCAACATCATGGCAACATGTTACGTTGAAAAGTCAACCTTTTCTCAATATTGAGGCAACATTGCCATCAACCTTTTTTCAACGTTGACACAACGTTGTTGTGCCGAATGGGATCCTATAGGACGGAGGTCGATTTGCCCCAATTAGGAAAACGTGAATCTTACACGGGTGACAGCTATTATAAGATAAATGTTGTCTGCTTCAATAGAGCTGAGGAAAGGGCCTACATGGGCCTACATTGCGATGTCACCCCTCCCTCCCCAATCACGGCCAACATGGGTCCAACTTGATGTGCTGCCCTAGGTAGGGAGACTCTGAATCCCCTTGAATTCCTCAAAACCACACGATTTATGCATCATTCCTAATCGAGTTCTTTGCAGAACTAAAAAAATGAAAGTTTTATTTAAATATGAAGAGACTGAGAGAACACAGAGACCATTCACGTCAAAAAACGCATGGACAACCATTTCAAGAAAGAAATTGTTTAAATAAGAAGGTAAGAGGTCCACCATGAACGCCGTGACAGGTGTAAAAGAATATCCTAAACCCCACCCAATTATCCAAAACCAGCTCCTTCAAAAAACTATCCTGGGCTCTTTCTCTCAAAAATGCAAACCCTTTTTTATATTGAAATCTCGGTCGTATGAACATGATTCCTTGCCATACTTATTCATCATGAAATAACTATTCGTACTTTTCATTCCGTAATGAGTTTCCCTTTCCTTCGAAACGTTGAAAATGACACTTCGTCCTCGAAACAGCATCGATTGCGAAGCAAATATCATGTACGGAAATAAATTTCGATATGCTGAAACTGCTATCTGCTAATTTATTCATCGTCAACCTTCGATTATAGAATCGCGAGATCAAGTGACAAAACATATGAGTTCGCGAGACAGCAGCAACGGAAATGCCTATTTTGTGGGATAAGATAAAGAAGTGAGAATTCCAACAATATCATATTCTTACCAAGTTGCATATCATTGGAAAGTCCGCTATTTCCCGAGCACGAAAATGCAATTGACATAGTAATTGTTATCTCATGCTCGGAGAAATTCAGACTCGTAATAGTAGTAATAGGAGTCGTAGAGGGGAGGGCCGGGGCCGTAGGTGCCTAATTACAAAATCTACTTAATAAAATACAGTACAGGGTGTTCGTAGTTAGACGCAACATAGGGAAAATTTGCCGCCTGTTTGTGGAGTTCAGAGCGTGCCTTATAGCTCACCGGGATGCATTTCTGGAAGGATGAAGCCTTTCCCTGGTTTGTTTCCTTGCGGATATGCAACCCGGTGGGCTCTAAGGCGCCGAAGGTACTCCGCATACAGGCGGCAAAGGATTCCCTATTTTGCGTCTAACTACGAACACCCCGTATATATTACTATACCTTTCTTTTTACAATAAAACTATGAGAAATTGCATCCAGTATGAATATATATATCCTCCGATTATCGTAGTCAAGTCACCCTCTGATTGGCCTTTCCCAGAACCAGTGGCGGCTCGTGATATTTAGCGCTTGTGGTTCGTCTATGGAGAGGGGTAGGCAGCGCCCTCCCCTGCCTACCCCTCTCCGTAGGCAGGGGAGGGCGCTGCCTACCCCTCCATAGACGAACCACAAGTGCTAAATATCACGAGCAGACCACTGCACAGAACCCTGAACAGACTAGTCTATGATTGGTCGGTATAACATTTGAGTACGGTGATTGGTCATTAGTGATAGAGGTTTTTCCGTTGCAGTGTTTATTGCACTCTGTCACCTACATGTCTCAACAAATTGCACTTTAAAGCACTTATTTTCGCCTTGACCTGAGTGTCGGTTGAAACAGAATTACCTGTAGTTTCCGTATATAGGAATCTCTATGAAGTCCTGCTATTAATACGATGCGTTGAAGGCACTGTCTACATCTCGAAACTTTGCACTTGCATGAAAGCGTCGGAGTATGTGAATCTGATAACATCTCTGCATTCATATCCACTTTAAAATCTGGCTGGAATCTCAAAAAAAACAAATTCCCCAAAAATGCATTACTTCCAAAGGTGCACCTAGACGTTGGTTTTGATTGTGAAAAATTGCCACCCCACCACTCCATACCACATATCTCGAAAACCACATGGTAATCAGGAGCTGCGCCTCACCTTCTTAGAATGCTCAGAGAGTAGGAAACACTGAACGCCCTAACACAGAGGTAAGAAACTAACCGGAAAATCTTAGTGTGGAGACCTTCTCCCTGCGCGTTGCTGTTGCCTCGCAATATCGGTGTCAGCAATACTTTTTGGAATGCGCTTTTTGGACATTGCGAAAAGTACTGTTGAGTTGAGTAGATCATATGTGGAGTATGATCACCGGGAATAGACATTTTCTATTATCTATCTAGAGCTATTTCATGTTTAGAAATTCTTGCCTTCGCATTTTTGTCTTGGCCCTACACTTAGGAAGCTACTAATGCTAATGGAAAATATGTATGAAACTATATTTTATTTTTAGAGGATCCAACGACTCCATCCCCTACATCAACTTCTACCACGTCGTCCGCAGGCACATTGTCGACGCCAACAACTTCAGCATCAGCTGAAACATCGACAGAAACAACTATTACCATGTCATCTGAATCGACCACCCCCTCCACTCCCGAGCCCACTGAATCGACCACCGCAACCACTGCTGCACCCACTACATCGACCACCCCCTCCACTCCCGAACCCACTGAATCAACCACCGCATCCACTACTGCGCCCACTACATCGACCACCGCAACCACTGCTGCACCCACTACATCGACCATCGCAACCACTGCTGCACCCACTACATCGACCACCCCCTCCACTCCCGAACCCACTGAATCAACCACCGCATCCACTACTGCGCCCACTACATCGACCACCGCATCATTTACTACGTCCGCTACAGCGACCACCACATCCGCAGCTGCGCCCGCTCCTACATCGACTGCATCAAGTATTACGTCTACTGTATCAAGTTCCTGGACAGTGTCGACAACATCAAACTCTACATTGACTCAACCACCGGTAGCATCAACGACACTGTCGATTACATCAATACCTTCTACCACATTAACAACATCTCCGTCCATTGAATCTGCTTGCACAACGAGAGCTTCAGAGTCTCTGCTGTTTCCGAAAGGTATGTTCCTTGTCATCCCTCCTTCCTGAAGAAAATAGATACTGAGGCATCCCTACTTTATAGACGAAATGGTGGTTGCTCGTTTAAAAGGGATTTTGCTTGAGAAACTTCATACATGATGACCTCCCTGACTTAGGAGAAGATCCTAATTTTCAGTGCTCTAACACAACATTTCTCGAGTTATTCTGCTCCAAGGTTAGTCCCCGTGGAAAAAGTGATTCTATGGGTCAAATGGCTATTTTTGCTCCTTATTGGGCTAAAAAAAAAGGGGGGGGGGGTTTCGGGCTCGAATTAAAAGCTGAGGCAAAACTAAATCAGATTTCACTCAGGATCTTTTCTTTACCTTTGATATAAAGGAGTTTTAACATTTCGCAACTTCAAAATAATTCTGAAAATTTAAAATTAAATGTCTAAATCGTGTTATAAAATGAGCTTCTGCAACATTGTTATTTAGTAAAAAAAAAAAACTTAATTCGCTAAGGTTTGAGGACATACTTTATGTCAGTCAGCGGCAAATTACATTCAGAATTCCAGATGGTGAAATTTTTCATTCTATTTATTTTCTGATTTTCTGACATTTTCTGATTCAAATAGGATAAGTAATACTCAAAAGTATATATAAGTGTATATAGCGAATAAAAGCCCTCTAAGCGAATATAGCGAATATAAGCTCTTTCTGGATATGGATGGGTCATACTGCTACCTTGAATTTTATACTGTTTAGTTTTTTGTTCCTGTAAACTTTCGGTTTCTTCTCTGGAAAAATTTTACTCGACTTTATATCAATTAGAATCCTGGTGATGCCACCAAGTCTATGTCTAATTTGAAGGAAACCAATGAACTAATTTTAATGTTCTAATTTTTACTTTGCTTCAAGCATCAGCGAATGAAAATGAGAAATTTCACCTTTTTCTGTCCAGTTATCTCTTTTCTCGTTTTCCTTTTTCAGACAGGGTAAATGTAGATAACTTCTGCTACTGTCTCCCAGCAACTTTAATCTATTATAGGATCGACTACTGGAATTAGGGATTGTATTGACATGGCAAGACCGTGGCTATGGCGTGTCTCCGCTGTAAGTGCATACCAGCATCGTCGTGTGTACCTGAGAAAGGTTACAAAACCGTCAGGAGGTCCACGGTCAAATAATTTTCTTAAGTTTAGGATTTAGTTCCAAGTAGTACTTATTCACTTTCAATATATAAATATACAGGGTGTTCCATATGTCAGTTTACCAAGGGATTTTCAGCAATTTCTTATTAATTTCGTTAATAATTTAAATGTCATAAATAAATTTTAAAGCTTGTACCTTCCTTCACCTTGAATGAAATAAAAACTTTTAACACCCTGTAAATGGTAATAAATGCCGAATTTCGCCACACGCAAGAAGAAGAATGCTGAACCTGAGGTAGTTATTTAGATTTCAACTCCTCGCAGCTTAAACGAAACTCTCATTGACATTTCATTCAAACGTGAACCTTGATCAGGAAGAAAGTTAAAAGGAATAACGGAAATCGGTGAAATTTCACATTTTAATTCGATGACGCCTGAAAAGAGGAAAAAATATAGAACCAAACCTGTCCATTGGTCCCTGGGAAAATATGTCCAGACCTGGTTGAGTCACAAGAATTACCATAGTTACAAAGTTGGGTTAAGTATTTCTAGGGAAAAAATCGAATGGTTATAGAAAAAACTAAGCAAATTAGAAAACTCTAATTAACAGCCTAAGTGATCCGTTTTCGGAAAGAGCTTGGAGAGTGCTTTCGTTAGACTATAATTTTGAGCTTGATCTTGCTTGATATAGAAAATTTAAACTGTGATAGTGGGTGAAAAGCTAAAAAAATTGTGTTTTGCAAATTGAATCAGTCGTGGTTGAAACTAATGTTGTTGACATTTATCTACTTGAATTTTTATTGACTAGAATTGCAAAATTGCAGAAGCTCATTGTGTTACCGTGTTTCTATTGCTCGAAATTTTAGTTGAAAGTTTCAGAAAATATTCAAAGTAGTGGAAATACTTAACTTTCTTTGTAACAAAGAAAAAGAAAAGTCCCTGACTGACAGTGAAACACTTTTCTAACTCTATCAGGGCAAAGATCGACCCATAGTCATTTTCCTCGTGGGCTAACTTTGGAGTAGAATATCTCAAGAACCGTTTCTATAAGAGGCCTGAAAAAAAGATACTGTAAGTCACGGAGGTCACCATAAGTAAAATTTACAAAAGCAAATCCCTATCGGACGCGTATTCAAAGTTCCTGAAATGTCATCACTGAAATTGGAATGTCTCATCATGATTTCCTTGACTAAATCCCGTTCAGCATCCTCACACCTGTTTATAGCGAGAACTAGGGTTCAGCTATAGTTTTCGGAATTGTGTCCTCTATCCCTCAACTGTACAATATGGGCCAAGGAAAGATTACCCTTTTATCATTTGATTATTTCATTCGTACAACTTAATACACGCTTTCAGAATTTTGGAAGGATAAATAGTGCTACTCTGTTCTAAAATAATATCAAAGAGATAAAACTAAATGTTTTTTTATTATTTTACAACACATTTTTTGACATGAGGTATTGTTTGCTGGGTTGCAGTGGTACCCAGCAAACAAGGGACCAACGTTGCAACAACTTTCCGAACGTTGATTCAACGTTATGCATTTCACATTTCATGAAATCACACTGATACAGCAATTACAGGGTAATGAGCACTCAACTGAAGCGTGGCCTGAGTGCAACACCTCAGCAATATTGCGACCTGCCAGATTTCAAAATTTTCAAAATCTCCTATGCCAACCTAATGAGGTCGGGGTTAACAGGCTCTAGAGCAACTTCCTGTGTTCACGATCCTGGGCATGTACTGTACTGGAACTCGGCAGATAATATAACTAGCCTTTCGTGTCATATACAAGTATTCGCAATGTAGCATGAGGCCTACCGACTGGTCTTTTACCGATCAATTTCGATTGGAAGACCATCTTTGGGGAGTCTCTCCGGAGGCATGCGGGAGACGTATCCAAACTAACGGGTTTGTTCTTTTGTGCTTTGTTTGAGTTGTCTCTAAGTTAAATCAATTGCGTTCGATTAGGGATGAGAGTACCATTTATCTACCACTAGCAGAGGTACCTGCTGTTGCACAGGTGAATATTGCATACTTCCCATATTTATTGGTTTGATATTGTTTTAATGCCTCTTTGGCAAACCCAGCTAGGAATTTTTTTTCATAAGTAGCATTTACTACACAACCAACTACAAAATTCCAGTACCAAGCTGCATGTTACAACTTAAATTTTTTTATGAGCCCCCAAAATGTTGACTCCTTGGAGGTCTGTAGTAGTGGATCTGCCAAATCTACACTAAATAAGGTACTGCAGGGGGTCTGAATTTTGAAATGCCACTTAGCCTATGACCATCCCCAGACCAAATGAGGAGGCCAGGCAAAGTTTGGTCGGACTGGGATCATAGGCGTGGCCATGCATAAAAAGGACAGACACACACACACACACACACACACACAAGTACTCTGAAATATAGTAGTAGATATTGCAAGAGCATGTCTAATAATATGGATGTTGTATCCACTACCTGGTAAAAGGTGAACTCTTTTCAGACCCACATTGCAGAAGATCTGAAAGAATCAAGGCGCGGAAAGAATACTTTGGGGGATGTCGTAAAGTAATTTTCCTATTCTGTGGATGTCCCCCATTTCATAACCAATATATAGGAAAATGTCTGCTGAACAGTAAAAATTAATTTCATATAATACACCTCTTATTCAGAAGAAACATTTGCATGTCCTTCACTACCATCCGTATCATCATCATCACACCTTCCATGTTTTTTCCCAACCTCAAACCCTTGCATGTACGCTTTCATGCTCCAACTACTAAGAACAGGCTGTTAGTGTCACGAATGAGGAAAGTCTCCAAGACATTGATGGCAGCGCCCGAATCGACAACACATGCATCACGCACAGGTCTTTTTTTCAATTTTGTCTTTCGAATGGAGTGAATGCGGAATCCCCTAGTGTCTATTTTTGTGACTATCCAATAGAAATCCAAGCATTCTTCTTAAACTCAGGAAACAAAAATCATTGCAGCAGTGGAGGTGAGGATTTCTCATGAGGGGAAGACCGCCCTGGAATGCCGAACTTCGATATCAAACAGGCACAATGATTGATGTGCTGCAGGCTGTTCAAGTTCAACCCTTATCCGGTTTGTTTCTCAATTTTCGACTGGAGCACAAGGTCGGGAAAAATTGCCTGCCATTCTTTGTTAAGGCATTTCTCTGAAAGGTTTTTTGCATCGATGTGAAGTGGAAACAACTGATCAATTTTCCACTGAACATTTGGGAATGTCCCGTCAAAAAGCAAACGACAGAGAAGCAGTTTTCACAGTGGGAGTTTGACAGAAGAATGGGCAGGAATCGACCTTTCTCCTCTACTGATCGGCTATATTGAAAGGGACATGTCTTTTGCACATCAACGTACGAGAGGATCTCTGTCCTTGAATATGACATGGAATTAAAAAAGCATACAGTATCAGATTGAGCTAAATGAATAAGCAATATTAACAAATTTCCCTGGAGCACCACCAATAGAGACTGCTCTGGACCTCCCTCCAAACTATCTCGTGTTCGGAGCTATCCACGAGTTGAATAAATGTATTGCAGAAATCGAATGCTAGGCTGAACCCAGCCTCAAAAGACAATATTGGCTTCCATTATTTCCATGAACCGAATTGCAAAATTCGGCATCTCTTCGGCATTTTTATTAACGACCCCGTGCGATAGACTCAAAGTAATGCATGGCTCTATTAAGGAGAGCCAATCACGGACTGGCATTCATCTCTGGAGATTTTTACTGTGGCGCTCACAATTTTCTGTTTCCCCTCTCGTCGTTCCTTTATTTCACCATTGAATGTTGGAAAACATATCAGTGTACTTTCTGGTTATCCTTATGCCAAATGTGGAACTCATACAATGTACCGTGAAGGTGATTTCCGTCATTCGATATTTTTGTCGGATTTTTCTAGGGTAAACAGAGTAAGCTGACACCGACGTTAACACACCGACACTTCCAGCAACTGGATCCACGTCTGCCTTAATTGTATAAAAATATTTTAAAATAAAACCTAGTCAGACTTTGGAGCCAGAGTCATCGCTAGCTTCAGCAATAGCGCCGAATTATATGCTTCCAAGCGGTACGTTCATTGTTCTTTTTCCCCTCTTGGAACCGTTTCATACTGTGGCATTACTTCAACTTAAAATTTTTTCAACATCAACAGCTCACAACTACCCCTTAATTCCTGCAGGTTCTGAGCTTCATCGTTACTGCCACAGCTGCCTTCCTGTCATTCGAATTCAGAAACTTTAAAAGAGTAAAGGCTGATACAGACTTATGAGAGACATGTAACATCGTCTTTTTTTCCCATTTCGTAAATATTTTTCCTCTTTTGTAGCCAGATGTAGAAGGTGGTTGCTTGGTGTTTCATCTAGTGTACTTTCTACCTGAAGGACACATTTTCACCTTCATCAGTGCCATCAACCTATATACTAGAAAATTATGCTCTTCATAATTTAGCCTCCCTTCGCAATCGAACTTGGAGGCTGATATTTTTTCGTTTTTCCCCTCTTTTCCTTTTTTTTTTACATATCGACAGTTTATTACAGTATTTCCGTTTCCAATACTGACAGCCGGATTCTGTACCCCAGAAGTTATTCATGGAAAATAAAGCAATGAGAATGAAGATGATGACCTCGTGTCTCTGCATGAACTCCTTCTAACCCCCAACAACTGTGTCCTAATTGTTCTATGACTGAACAAAGGGACAAGGACAACGGCTCCCATGGGAATACCTGAATTGGCTGGTGAGGCATCACATCCATATTCCATTTTTTGCTTCGTGCGTCAAATAATATGAATCCACAATACAGAGATTAACAAGCATTGTGAAGTTTCGTGCCATCATTTTTTCTAATAGGAGAACATGATAATTGATAAACGTATTTAAGGTACCGTATTAAGGAAGAGAAGGAATGAATTCCCTCATGAACATGCACGATTAAGATTTCATCAGATAAAATGACAACCTTCGTGCATTAATGACATTTAGAGATATAAAAATTGCTCGTTTAGTCGCAACTCTAATTCAATAATCTAGGTAAACCAAGACGAGTGTCAATATCAGGACAATAAGAAATATCTATAAGTAGTCCCTCTGGAATTTCAACACGATATAGAAAAATTATCAACAATGACGAAACTTAGCTTTGATCGGTATTAGCTGTTCCTTTCAAGAAGAGGGAGATAATATGATGTTTTGAACACTTCCTTGCTCACCTCTTCAAATCAAAGTATTTCAATAAATGAGCAATGAGATGAACGATAAAAACGCCAAATTACGAAATAAAGATAGCGGTGAAAACATATTAGATTATTTTTGGAACTCTATGGGCCCAAGCTGGAGGTCTGGGGGCGTGTGAACCCAGTGGCAGTCTGATCCACTGCAGCCCTAGCTGAGCATGCAATTCAGGACATATTCATTATAATTAGGACTGTCAAGATAGATCGATGCATCGATACCACTATCGATGGTTGGAGATATCGATAGTTTTTTCAACCATCGCTATGTATCGGCAAAAATTTTAACGGGGAAATGTCCCATTTGATTGAGGCGAGTTCAGTACAATACGGCTCGTCAGGACGGGGAAAGGAAGAAGCGGCGTGACCCGCATGGGCTTGTAATTTCTTATCACAATCAAATTCTGGAAATGCTGAGACTGATTATATGAAAGACGGGAAGGAAACAAAAAACATTTCGGATCGGAGACAGGAAGTGGGAAAGGAGGGAGGATAGAAAATATTTTCTCTGTTTCAGTCTTCAACTTCTGTTTCTGTTTTCGGCTCGATCTCATCAGGTGCTTTCTGCGAAAATGGACTGTTCTTATATTAATACTTCCTTGTACATTGATTAATCCCCTCTATATATTCCTGTCTTTCTCTTTGGTATTCAAAATTAACTTTCTTAGTTTTTAACTTGCCCTGGTGCATTTTATCTGTTTAAAGTGAACTCAAAGTTAATTTTTTTCACGGACGTTGTTTATTCAAGGGGTTTCCCAATATTTCGGCTACCGCCGGGATGGCACCGTCATCAAGTTTCCTATCTGCCGGTGCCGACGTCCAGAGACGTGAAGAAGGAAGAAAAGAGAAAAAAAATTACGTGGCATGGCAGCTGATTCTCCACGACGATAAAAAAAAAATTATGCTGTCCTGATGAATGGAAGTCATTTTCGATAGTTGGAGGAATGGTAGGTTTCATTACTCCTTGCGAAGGTCGCACATTCCCTCTGCGCCCCCAATCACAAGCGTGAGATTATGGAAGACGGATAGAGGTCCGCGCTCTGATGGAGGCAAGAAACGATGGAAGACAAACCTCCGCCCAATTGCGGCAAGCAAAGATTGAACCCTCCAGCACACCCCCCCCCCCCCCCCCCCCCCCCCCCCCCCCCCGCCCCCCCCCCCCCCCCCCCNAAAACCCCCCCCCCCCCCCCCCCCCCCCCCCCCCCCCCATGTATCGATACACTATCGATAGTTCAGGTCGATGCATCAATGTTTTGAAAACCGCTATCGTGACAGTCCTAAAATTATAATTAGTTTTCTGTCGGGAGTTACTTTACTTCTTGGGAACTCTGAATACTTTAAAACCAGAGTGAGATAAACCGAATGCTTACCAACAAAGGTTAAACTTATGGTGCATACAAAAAACTTCACTTCCTTTTGCGCTACGGACAACACGTTATCCATCATGAACGGCCCGGGGAAAGTCATCGTAATTTTCCAGTGGTTCAAGCGAACACCCGAAAATGACTTCGTTCAGTGCATTCACGATTGAGTAAAAATTTTATGGCGGCTCTGCTAATTTTTAAATTCCCCAACATTGGAAGAGGAGCGATGCCGTTAAACACCTAAAAAATGGCCACTTTCAAGAACAGAGAAAAGGGTTCCATCATGGGGTGAATAGGATTCCATGGATTCTCTAATGGACTTACCAATGTGATGACATTGCATCGGAAGTGTTTAATAACTGTGCACGAAGGACGATGTTCATATTCATTGAAAATATTCATTTTCATTCAATTCATATTGTCATTGAAAATATTCATTTTCATTCAATTCATATTGTCATTGAAAATATTCATTTTCAATGACAATAAATACGCGAAAAAAGAGTCTTATTGTATGGTCAGTAGAATTGAGCCACCAAGTCACGTTCAGGTATTTTATTTTCGTGGAAATTTATAGATGCACGGGGATTGAAAGAACATTTCCAGAGAAAGTATCGCTGCAAACTCTTAGAGGGCAAATTATGGGTCCACAAGCAATGAAATTTACATTTTGTGAGACTTTGTTTAGTGTCGATCAAAATAATAAAATGAAATTCCGCCTAGGATAATTGGAACTTTCAAGTGCTTCCAAATCGATACCTAGCACTATCGCATCAACTACAACAGCGTCCGAAACCTCAGGACCCACATCAACTCCATTAACCACTGGATCGACCTCTCACTCTCTGCCACACAATGGACAACACTGTTCACCACTTCACAGACGTAATTTACCGCACAATCAACTGCATTGGCGACTGTGACAACGACTCCATGGTCTACAAAACCCACAACGGAAATAACCAGCAATCGGAGTCCAACCTTGGAGTCCGAGATGTCGACAGCTTCAAGTGTACTGGATCTGCTTTTCCCAACTGGTATTTCACTGCTGTTGCTTCCATTGTTTTAATGCGTTTTTATTTCATGAGTTAATTTGAGAAAAAATATCGATAAATGTGCCCGCCTCACCCCTATTTGTTCAAAAAACAAATAGGGGTGAGACCATTGATATTCGAATTTAGAACGTCTGAAAGAGACAAAACCCACAGAGTGAGACATGCGGATTTGTAAGAGGATATGTAAGAGTTGCTTCCCTTGCTCTGCTCTACTTCACTCCCCCCACCGGCCCTATTGCAAAAACATGCAATATAAGAATCTTGCCTGTTGGACCACGCGCACCCTTTTTCATGTCCCATCTGCATCACCATCGTCATTACCATCACTGCATACCTAGCATAGCTTTTCCTGTTTACATACCCCTGCATGACTTCCAACCCTGCCCAAACTAAATGTGCTGTGAATGAATGCTTTTGCTGGGAGACCCAATGGAGCACCCGAATCGACCGAACAAACTTCTCTACATAAAGGTTGTACTTCCCTCATCTCTCCGATGAAATGAATCGACGATCCCCTTCTCCCTGAGGACCAGAGGACTGTCATGTGGTGATCCATACATTCTGTTTCGATAAAGGAAACAAGGATGACTGTTGCTTCAGAGAGTGGAGTTCCCTCGAAGGGAGGTCCGCATTGGAATGCCACGATTCACGACATCGAGGATGAGAGAGCAAAAGTCCTCCAACGATTGAACAGAATTATTATTTCTTCGGCTATGCCGACTGTGATGCTTGGAAATATAGAAATCAATTGTTTGAAAGAAACGTTTGCACTGACAATATGGAAGGAAACAGGAACGAAAGCGACATGAAACCATTAGGCACTCCTTGATTCATTGGAGGAAAGGTTCTTCTAAATGAGTATGATGTAATGTGCAGCCCCATTACTACTACAGGCCCGAACCCCAAGTGAAACTTACACTCTTGCAACAGGACCCTGGAATCTTTCCATGGGACCAAGTTCTGTCCTGTAGGCTCTATGCAGAATGGGATGCACGCGCATCCCTCATTCCTGCGGGATACAAACAGTCCCAAGGAGAACCAAGAAAAGGAGAAGAGAGGGAGGGAAGGGTGCTGGAAGACAGCGGGTAAGGTGTTGGGTGGGCTGAGCAGTGAGTGAAGGAAACGGGGACTTTAATAGGGCAATCTGCCACGTAGATTCAGATTTGAAACCCCTCACCCCGTGGTTTAGGAATCTAACCGTAGGTTTTTATCCCTTTTGGAATTTTCTTCTTCTCTTTTCTCTGTGAATAGCATTGTGTGCGTGGTTCTTAGATAAGCAGTTTATCGGGGTCGATGGATAGTAAAAGCTTTTCACCAGTCTCTTCGGAGTTTGCCGTGCCGAACCCTTGTCTCAAAATAATCCTTGTCATGCGCTAAGAACATTAATACAGTATAATGACCCTTAGAAGGTATCGATATATCGACTCTCCATGACGTGATACAATTCTGCTTGGAAGTGCAAGGGTAAAGATACCATCTTCCATCAACGTATAAGGTGGATTGCATGAAACTGACTTTAGCCTAGTGGAGCTTTACACCTCCTTTAGCGCCGCTGAAGGAGGTTTCATGCAATCCACCCATAGTCCTCAGCTGGCAGAGGCAGTTAGGAGGCTAACCACGAGCGAGGTGAAATATGTCGAATGAAAGCATTTTGCACACGTCTTTCTGCTCTGTCTTCGTCAGTTTCGTTGAACTTGAAAGCAGCCTGTGATGCAGTATTTCGTGCCCTCTGTTCTTTTATTTCATTGGCTGACTCCACTTAGGATAGCGCCTCAGAATGGTTTCAACTTCCCGTTTTTTCTTGGCATTTTATCTCTTTCACCGCGGCTCCCGAGTACACTCGTTTTCCATCATCGCCCTCAGCAGCAGTCCCGAATATAACTCAGCGGTGAAACGGTTAAGAACACTATAATTCAAAATAGTAATAGAGAACTAACCGAATGTGGGATGAGGCATTCTCTTATTTTCCTGTATCCTTGATTCCCAGTGGAATTAGGCATTTCCGTACTTCCAGTTCTCCTGTTCCTGTGCATGGAATGAAGTAATCCATGATACAGTCATCTCCCGAAAGCCGTGCCTGAAAATTTGCACCGGTAGTAGGCGGTTATAATAGAGTAAATAGCCGATAGATATCTGGTATGGTTTGGTTAAAATCTTCGTTGCTCCGTATTTCCCCTTGCACCATTTTGCCCCACCTTCCCCTACTAGCGGCGATGAAAATACGAAGTAGTCTTGCCAAAGTTAAGTAAAAGACGTTAACCAGGAAACCTGTTACGATTTCAAGAATACCTGTTAGGATTTTCTTTTAATTCAGTTAACTGGTAAGGAAAATTACAGCACAATGAAAAATCCGTTTCATAGAGCTTCTCATGCATTCAAGACTGGGTATCATACAACAGGTATGCACAGCAATACTTAGAGTCTGAATCGGTGTCAAAGTTGCGTTCCCTTCACTGGTTCCATCTTCGCTAGTTGGCCGTAACCCAATGACTGAAAGGAAAGCCTGCAATCAGCTTCCGATGTAGACACTCTGAATGACGTCTGGTCTCATGCAATCCCCACGGTTCAAGTACAGTCATCCCCTGACTTGCGTCGTCTCGACTTTCCGTCGTTCCGCACTTACGTCGTTTGCCCCCAGACCCGATATATTAAGCCAAGCGCACAATTCGTACCTACGTTGTATTACGTTGCCCTTACGTCGTTCATGAATTGGTATCTTAACTGCGAGTAGTCGGCAACACCGTACTGCCTCGACTTACGTCGTTTCGACTAACGTAGCCAGTCTCGGAACCAATTACGACGTAAATTCGGGAGATGACTGTATCATGGATTACTTCATTCCATGCACAGGAACAGGAGAACTGGAAGTACGGAAATGCCTAATTCCACTGGGAATCAAGGATACAGGAAAATAAGAGAATGCCTCATCCCACAATCGGGAGATGACTGTATCATGGATTACTTCATTCCATGCACAGGAACAGGAGAACTGGAAGTACGGAAATGCCTAATTCCACTGGGAATCAAGGATACAGGAAAATAAGAGAATGCCTCATCCCACAGCGTGCAATGGACACAGGAATGCCCTGACCCCCTGAAGAGGAAAGGGACTAGGAGATGCTTAGCCCCAACCCGAGCCCCAACGAGAAAGAAGAGAGAATGACTAATACATTGCCATAGCAAGATATCTTGGGCCCCCCGCAAAACCGAATTCTGCCATCCCCCCCCCCCCTTTCCCCCTATGGGTGATGATCATTTACTTCTTTTTAACATTATTCTTTTTGTTCTTAATTGTTAAAAATTTTTGTTTATATTAGGAAAATTTTCGAATACATTTTTAAGGGGAATTTTGGGCCCCCCGCAACTGTGGGGACTGCTTGGGCAGTTGCTACGCTACTGCACTAATCCCGACTGATCAGAGAGAAATAAGCGTAATAATCGAGCATGACTTATCCCGATCCTCCTAGTATAGAAGGGTTTTGGAAATACAGTATGTCGTTTCAGCCGCTATTTTTACAATTTAGATAGCTTGTGCTCGGACTTCCAACCAGAATTCCTTTTCTCAAATATGCCAATTCGACATCATTCAATAGAGGGTTTCTCATTAGATTGGAGTGGACGTCCAACACCGGGGAAACGACAGTTTAACTGATTAGAGTTGGAAGTGAGGGCACCGGAGGAAACAACTCATTTTGAGGCCATGCGCCTGGGATTTAATATGATCGTGGGCCGTCCATGCCCTGAAGGAGATTGCCTCACCTCCTTTCAGAGGCCTTGTAAGGTTTCCAAGTTGGCACGTGATCAACCACGTCACATGCTACGTCCAAGGTATATACAGGGTGTTCCATAAGTCCCTTGCCCCCCCCCCCCCCATTTTTTCCTTGTTTCATATGAATTATGGTTAGGATTTGTGTAGATATATGAGTGACCGAGGCCCTTTTACGCTTGAAGAGCGTTTAGTGATGAATTTTTGGGTAAATTAACGCCAACAAAGTAGGAAAAATATGACATTTGCTTGCGGCGCCTGGCGCCTCATTCTGGATTCAAAAAACGATGGTGCTCAAACTGAGCCCCTTGATCTCCAAATGATCCCTAGTTTCTCGAACGAGGGTTATTAAATGTCAATATAAATGTTGTTTCAGATGGTACGTTTATTTTGCTGCCACTATTCTTCACTATTATTCTCAAGGAAAAAGGAGGGTGTCAAGGGACTTATGGAACACCCCGTAGATAGATCTATCTATATGCTTTGGCTACGTCATGTGCGACGTCGTGTTTTACGTTTTACGTCACAAAATTGTCGGCTAGACAACATGGTATAATGAAACGATCCCGCACAGGAAAATTGGAACGTCTTTTTAAAAACCGCATGACCTCCTTGACTTGAAGTTAAAATGGGTCGCTCGTTCTTACATAAATTACAGAGTTTCAATTTGATGAAAAATTCGCCCTGTGAACCGGTGTCTGTTGCTTCGAAGAGAATCTATAGGACAATATGCATTTCTATTGAAAGCGCAGAAAGGAATATGACATTAATATTGCACGAATCTATCGGCCGGAAGTCAAGGTTCAGTGAACAGAGCGTTCGCTTGTTGCATGATTGATGAGCTTCCTTTGTTCTCGCTTTCATTATCGGCTACAATTAGTTTGGAAGGTAGTTTTATCACTTGTCACGATGTGCAGTTCTCGGGCAGCAGGGACCACAATGGTGAGTTCTCCCTCGAGGTGTTTTATTTCTTCATTTCACAGAAACACGACTACAGTAGGACGCCTGTTGACGTGTACCAGATTTCAAGTTTCAGATGTTCAAGTCAGCCTTCAGCCACGAATTACTTTTAGGTCTCTTTGCTAGATACAGCTCCAACTACTAATATTATGTCTTTGGACCAGTACATATGTCTCAAAAATGAATTTAAAATTCGTATATTGATTAAAAATATGATTTGTCAGTTTATCCGAATGTTCAAAGCGACTGCGGAAGTTGAACTGAATTTCTCATTTTAGTCGTCTTGATTCCAATTAAAGTTTGAATTTGAGATGAAGTCGGATCCGTTAACTACACCCCAATCTGGCGTACGTTGCCAATTCAACAGTTCAATACTTTCACCGCTGGACCAAACAAACTGAGAACGTTCCTATTGCCAGCGCTTCTTGGGTTTTGCTTGAATGTGCGCACTACTTTAGAAAAAAAAAACTGATAGAAACTCCACGAAGCTCTCATCTCTGAATTTGATGTTGCATTTTGAAGTTCTTACCTGTGAGAAGACTGCAATCGGACTCATTATCCTATTTGTCCTGCATCCGTGATTATGTGATTTTCTTGAATGCGAATAATAGAATATAGAATCTGAAATTCGTGCTTTTCAGAAATCAAGAAATGGGGCGAATGTAAGATGTTTTTCAATCACGATGGGGTTTCTTTGACGAACATGACCTTTTCGTATTATCCTGAAAGCAGGAAGGAGGGAGGTGTTGGACATTTTTCCTACTTCTTCTACTTGGACAAGTCCAGAGAAGCTTCGAAAAATGGTGCAACGATCCTTCTGACTGCAACGGTAGTCATTCTTTCTGCAATACAAGCAACAATAAGTGTGGTTGTCACGCTGGATTTTCTTGGGATTCGACAACGGAGACGTGTGTATGTAAGTGTATATGTTGCTATCGATATACTTCTTACTGTTTCCATGATGGGAGCACTAAAAGTTAGACGAATTTGAGGTGATCAGAGAAAATGCCCTTCATTTGCATTCGGAAACATGAAACTGGTTTTTCAACTAATGCAGCTACGACGGGGGCTACCACCGCTATAACTTCACCTGCAACATCGCCCACCGTCATATCGACTACACTATCCACTATTGAGACCACAACAGCATCGACTACACCAATCACCACTGTGACCACAACATCGAATACACCAGCTACAACTGCATCAACTACCACATTGACTTTGCCAACGACAATGGCCTCCACTACCACATCGACTGCCCCAGACACTACCGCATCGCCCATGACAGCGTCCACAACTTCAGGTACCCCAACAGTTCTATCAACCACAGAATCGACCTCTCCATCTACAACGCCACCAACTACTTTGTCCACCACATCACCAACGGCATTGAACACACAATCAACAGTATTGCCGGCTGAGACGACAACGGCACCAACGACAACAACGATCACAACATCCACCGCAGAGACAACTATCAATTGGAGCACAACTTCGAAAATCGAGACTTCGACGGCTTCAACAAGTGTGCCGAACCTCCTGTTTCCTACCGGCACGTTCGAATTTATCTCCTCTTTGATCTCTTTTCATGTCACGAGATAATCTGAGAAATGATCTATCATTAAGCTCAACAAACACATATTTGCAACTGAAGCGAAGCTGAAAAATAAAATCATTCGACAACAGAATGTCATTGACTAAGTCCATTGAATGAGATACAGGACATGTTACAGAGCGTTATCTATCTCCACCGTATTTTTCAGTCCCTTTTGTGAAGTCAAATTGAGAAGGCTGTCTGTCTGGCAGCACGCATTAACATCATATAGTTGCTCTTAAGATCTAATGTACACTTCTTCGTGTCATCTGCATCATCACCATCATAATTGTCATCATGATCATCACATGACTTGCATACTTTCCCCCACCCCACAACCCAGCATAATCCCCATTCCTTGCCCAAACAATTGAATGACTGCATGAGTGCGAGTGGATGCTGTCTCTGAGATACCCATGGAAGCAACCAAACTGGTCAAAGAGGACATCTTGAGCATGTAAGTCGTATTTTCCTTACCATCTCTGGAATGAAATTAATTCACGATTCCTCTGGGGATCAGCTTAACATTTTTATTTCTTACATTAGGCTAATAAGTGGTATTTTTAGACTGGGGTAGTCCAAGGGAAATTGTTCCTCATCGTACGAGATATGCGTAGGGACAATTTTTATTCCAAGAAGAAAATAAAATGAATTATAATCACATTCGATTCGGTTCAAGTAAGTAGCTGCATGAAGATGGTACTCGGCACTCAGTTTTCTGCATGCCGTTATTGATTCAGATCCTGATGAGTAACTTGATGGAAGTCCACCAATCAATCTTAATTGCAGGAATCAATAAATAGAAGAGCCAACATGAGAATTAGATGGTTATTTGCAGAGGTACCCCTGCTGAAAAACCTCATGAGAATCTCATGAGGTTTTCGGACAGAGGTCTCGTGAGAATGACTTCATGAGGTTTAAACATACCTCATGAGGTTGACTTCATGGGGTTTTCGCATAGAGGCGCCACTTGCCTCGTGGCCCAATAGCCACAAAAGGTCTCTTGGGACTCAGCTTGTAAGGTTCCGCGAGTCCTTAAAAGAGGAGTAATAATATACGAAAAGGAATATGTTCGGTTACACAACTGTCAATTATTCCATCCTCAATACGTCATTCAATCCTGCAGGCCAGAATTGTCTGAAGTCTCCCTGAACTGGGCTATCTCTTTTGACAAGTGTTTTCTGAAAATCAAATGTCTTTCATTATGTTCAATGTAGAAATAAAAATGCATACAACTTAGTTAGTACAGGAGAGATGTTCCAGCGAGATCAGGGCTATCATCTCATCAGAGTGGTCATGTAGTCGTTATCTCGCGTCGGTTGAGCACTGCAGAAAAAACCTTATGAGATCCTCATGAGGTCTCATGAGGCCTCGACCCTCATGAGGACGTTTCAAAGCCTCATGGGACACAATCTTCATGAGAAGGTCATGAATCCTCGTTAAGCACCTCATGAGGATTACATCATGAGGATTTCCTCATGAGATATTCGGACAACCCCATGAGAAAGTCGTGAAGTCTCATGAGACCTCATGAGTTTGTAGTGAGGTTTATTCAGCAGGGACCTAACGGTAATGACGCACATATTGCAATTTCCAGATGTCATTTTACTATGAAAAAGCTATCTCGTATGCACAAAACAAGTTTGGATTTTGAGAAGATCTTTATGTTGCAGTTCACTCCTCCTGCGAGAACTTCCTGGAAATTTTTCAGCGAGGGATGCCGCTGTAGTCTTTATGACTGCTCGCACGAAGGGCAACAATGGCATCATGGTTAAATTCACTCACTCCCCACCAATCGTGTCCACTGACGTGATTTCGTAGATTTCGACTGGAAGAATAAATTGTTCATTCACTCCATCGAATCGGCGAGTTGGGTTAAGATTTATTCCCCAAAAACGTGTTATTCATTATCATGCATTATTCGGCATTTACTTTGAATGAAAATCCGTGACATTTCTTTTGGCACAATCCAAAAACACCACAACGAGGTGTTGATCTATTTTTTGCATAAGCAGAAGCGCACTCTCTCCTAAGAAGTCCAAGCGCTTTCTTTCGATGACTCACTTCAGCGGCGACTTATGCGTCATCTCACTTCTCTTGTGGAAGCCGTGCTAGTTCGAGTAAATGCCAGATGACTTGCATGCTGCTTGAATATTTCACGCCAGAGTTTTCAATCAGTAACTCTTGACCTCTTTTACTGACAGGGTGGAGCCTATGAACGTTTTTAATTTACCGCTTGATATCTAGTGCGTAGCACCTATTAGGTCAGTGAACGAAACTGCACACACCTTTATCTTCCAAGGAAATATTAATATTTTATTTTAAAATAAAGAAAATAAAACGTCAGAGGAAGTTTTTTTTCTATAAGGATAAGTTCTTTGACATACATAGTTTACGTCTCAATGCTAAGCGGTTTTGCTGCAAGAGCGCCGACTAACAGACAGACATCCAACGTGATGCAATATTGTTTTTCAGTGCCTTTTTTACATGCACTTCACGTTGAACCTTCGTCAGGTTTTAGGGATCCAAAGCTTTGGGACTTAAGAAGTGTGTTTGAATAAATGACACCCTTTTCATGTTGGAGCCTCTGATCCTTTCACTCCCTTAACCCACACAATGATGTACCTCTTCTGTTCCGTAACGTACTGGCCATTAACTTGTTATCTTTGCCGAAACAGAGTTCAGTCGAAATTTGACAGGAAAAGGTTATGAAATGTGCTGAAGAAAAAAACGGAATTGATTTTCTCTGGAAATAAATTAGAAACAGGCAAGACAATGACAAGCAGTCATGCAGAGGATATCGAGTCCTCTCCTCATCTTCCAAGATGACGATCACAATGTCTTGAATTCTGGAGATGGATATTGAGAGACCTTTTATAATTATTCGTCATGGCTAACATCGTAACATCGTGTAACCAGAGATTGATAGGTTTGTTCCCACATACCATTCTTATTAGCTGGAGGACACTACTGAATCTTAATGTTTCGATGATACTTTACCTCAGATCACCATTTAGCTATCTTGCATCGACTATAAGGAATTGAGCACCCATTGATTGGACGGTAAAGGCGTCAAATGATGTCTGCTGCTTGAACCGTTGTTTCAACTGCATGTTCCTTCCTCAGGCTTCAACGCAAGATGATATGAAATCTGCATGAAATCAGAATATATTTTTCCATATCGTTAGCAGAGGAAGTTTATTCAGCCAATCGTCTAGATATCTTTTCTTTGATGACACGATTCCATCAACCTTCACCACTGACCCTCAGGCACGATGACAAAACGACCGTCATGATGTCCTTTCGGCATGATGAATTAGCAGTTATCCTACATATACTCCTGCATGACACCAGCATCTTCATGGAGTTTTGGAGGACATGTCATCGTGCCTGTGGGTCAGTGGGTGAAGGTGGCTGGAATCATGCCATCAAAGAGAATGCATCTAGACATGTAGCTGAGTGGACGGCGATGATACTTTTTTGGCGGTGCTACGATGGGTTCCAGTTATAGATCTAACTGTTATGCACTATCCTGATAGATGAGAAGAAGAAGGTATTCGACATTTGGCCTTATTATTGTACAAATCTAAAGGAGTGCTGAGAGCATCCTCTGCCAATAGGATCCCAACTGCAACCCAGTAAAACATCTCTACAGAAAAGATATGGGCATATGCCTTTGTGCCTCAGGATATACCGTACTTTCATACTAGAACGTTGCGGTATATCGGTATTTTCATTATACTGAGGTATTTGGTTCTCTTGATAATAATACCGACCGACCCCTTCTACACTTTTCGATGTTATCGCTACGGAATGAAAACCGTGGAATACCGCTTGTCCATATTGCCACCACAGTTCGGAAACCCTAGGACATCGCCTACCGCCTCCACCGCACCATACCGAAACCAATTTCTAAAAAAAAATAACCTTGTCAACCATCCTCTCCATCTCCATCCACGTTGACGCCCACTGTCTGGGGAAAACCGAGGCCCATCTGGAAATCGCAGGAGTGTTTTTAATCCGGACACATGAACCAAAATCCGACATTTGTGGGTTCGACTAAGTCTCTGTGCCGTTGGTTCGATCGCGTTAGTGTGCCTGAATGCTCAATGCCTTCATTATGTCATATGGTCATATCCCACACAGCACAGGGATGTCCCTAACTGGACGACTTGTCCCCATGTCTTTAAAGGATATCCTGAAGACTTCTCCTTTCGGAGGGTTTCGGACATCTCGCAAGGGATGTCTTAGGGACGTCTTTTAGACATCTTCAGTCGATATCTTAGAGATATCTCTTTCGGGATATCTTTAAGACATCCTTAGTCGAATGCTTCTGGATATCCTGGAGGGAGTATCTTGAAGATATCTTCGGTCAAACGATTTTCGATATCTTGAGGAGGATGTCTTAGGGACATCTTAAGTATGTCTTTAGGCATCTTCAGTGCTCTCTGTCGCCTTCAGTCAGGTGCACAGCTTCGACGGTAGATGTCACGAATGCTTCTGGATATCCTGGAGGGGATATCTTGAAGATATCTTCAGTCGAACGCTTTTCGATATCTTGAGGAGGATGTCTTACGGACATCTTAGGGATGTCTTTAGGCATCTTCAGTGCTCTCTGTCTCCTTCAGTCAGGTGCATAGCTTCGACGGTAGATGTCTCTCGTGAGCCCTGATCTGCAACCTCAGATCTTTTCTATCGAATTCATCTACTTGATTTGTCCTGAGGAAAAGTAAGGATTTTCTTACCATACATAAGGAAAACTGCCACCAGGGAAAGTGAAAAAATTGCGGTCCGAATTTTAACTTATCCCTTTATATTCTCATTAATGATGCCTGATCGGCATGTCTGGATACAACTACAAGTATTGACATCTACTAAAGCAAAGGGTTCTCCTGTGCGATAGGAAATGAGTCCATTGTGGATAGGAAGACCCCTACAAGTACTACCTGGGACTTCTCACTTGTCCTAATGGGATATCTCTGGGACATCTTTCGGACTTGTGCTGCAAGAAAGGGACATCCTTGGGATGTCTTTACCTCCTGACGTTGTGATATCCCTGAGATGTCCCCACAAGAAATGTCTAAGACTTGCCCCAAGGGGATATCCATGGGACATCTCTGGGATGTGCTATTTCTTCAAGAAAGGGACAATCCTTGGGATGTCCCTACTCCATGTCTCTGGGACATCGCACTTGTCCCAAGGTGATATCTCTGGGATATCTTTGAGATATACCTGTGCTGTGTGGGATGAGACGTGACGAAATTGCCCCCCCCCCCCACTCCTAGCCAGTATCACCGAAATACGGTGGCATTGAACCACTGTATAGCTCCAGAGAAATGTATCGCATGCCGCAACGCCCTAATTCGCACTAGGACCAGCGATATGTGTAGGTAAGTATCGTTATTGCCATTAAGTCGTTCGTATTTCTACTGCTGTAACGAAAGCGTGAACATATGGTTGAAAGCGTGGTGAACTGCAAATGTGGTTTTTATGCAGAAGAAAAGACGAGAAGTCAGCAGAACATCTAAAATAGAACATATTCCAAAGAATTATATAAGTAGGACATATTTTGCAGTGTAATTTCTTTATCTACGGTACTCATCTGCTATATTGTAAAGTCAGAAGTAGAGTAATCTGGCGGACAGCACGCGTTTACTTCAACCCTTAGATGAAACATGCAACTGGAATTTTGAACAGCCATATTTCGGATCAATAATATTGGGTGCATCCAGTCATTCATCACCACCCCCCCCCCCCCCCCCCCCCCCCCCCCCCCCCCATCCCCCAATTTCCCTATATACCAAATTTCAGTGGATTCTGTCCGGGCGTTGGATAAGGTATAACAATGAACCATGCAAGGGGTGCGGATCAGCTCTATTGGACCAACCCGTCCCACGGATCGGATGGGCAGCTCGGCTATCAAGTTTCCTGTTGGGTGCAGGCGAATATGCTACCAGAGGATACTTTTCTCCGGCCGCTTACAGCAGCTGGTAAAAAAAAAGACACCTCCTTCCGTCAGCGCTCGACTCGATCAAGTTATTAAACATCATTCTCGGGGAAGCAGCCGCCAGTGGAACGTAGTGAACTATGGGACGCTGAACAGGCCAGCACGAATGTTGATGTCATTGATAGCTGGAAGCGTCAGCAGTCAGCGGTCTCTGGGTTCGTCCTTTTTCTAAGCGAGCCGCTTAGAAAAAGGACGAACCCAGAGACCTTGAGATCTGAAGTATAGAGGCCTAAGCGAGCTACGGGTCGGCCGAATGGCATGACAAGACCCGCGGGTTGGGTCCTTAAAGTTCGGTCAGACCATAGAGTAAGATAGATGTCTCTGGAGAGGCCTTCGCTGCCTCGTGACTTACTAGTACAAGCTTAGCTCAGTGCTTACAAGTGCTTCCGCCATCTTGATGAAGTCTCGCACGTAGGAATGAATAGCATGATTGGTTGGGTCCCAGCTTGGAAGCCCCCAGGCATGTAGCTCGGGGAAAGTTGCCTCTTTTGCCCTCCCCCTCTCCATGTGTCTGCTATGAACTCCTTGCTTGTGCGACTTCAGTAAGATGGCGGCCGCGCCTGGGAGGGTGCAGCGCCTCGTGTCATAGGAGAGGCCCCTCCGTTATACACTCTATGGATCAGACGATCGAGTTTCGGGTCGATTGAGTCTGGTTTGTAAAAGTCGATCCGTGCAGGCCTCCGGCGGACAGACTGAGACCAAACGTCGGCTATTGGGTGACATGCGCCACATCCGTTTAACTTTAACCTGATTCTTTTTCATAATGGGCGTCTATGGGAATAAGTTTATCTCTGTTAAACTGATTCCCATAGGGAACTATAGTGAGATCAGATTCGTTTAGCTTAAACGGATTTGGTGCATGTCACCAATTATTACAGGCCTTTAGATGTCATGTATCGTTTCTCCTACTAAATACGCCTGCATGACCCCCCATTCCTTCCCAACTACAGGTCGATTCTCTTTAGTACGCAGCCGCTTAGCACGGACCTCTCTTTAATACGTAAAAAAATTTGTGACCCGGCTTTCCCTTCATTACTTTAAATGGCTTTCAGTTCCAGTTTATACGTATTCGCTTTATATGGACCTTCGGTTAATACGTACAACTTAAGATGGTTCCCCGTTCAAATTCGGCCCCGTTAGTACGTTCTGCAGGTCATAAATCTCAGCATATGCACAGAATTCTCAGCATCATTCGCATTCTGTCCTCCTTCCCGATTGTGGCGCCTATATCTGACAGATGAGATAACCAAGCAAAACGAAGAAGCCTCCAGTCGCGCGTCTGCTTACGATGTACAAGTGGCATGGCTGATGTACTGTATGTTCAGTTATTTCATTGAAGACTGGGATTTGGCCTTATGGTCGCTTTAGTGAGGCTGCTGCTGTATACACGGAGGTTTCAGTCAGGGCGTTTGAGTGGAAGGGTGATGTCGCACACGTGCCGGTTGTGAACGAACTAGTATCTGTTGAATGTAACGAAGTTTTGGCAGTGGATACTTTGCCGGAAAGTAATTGCTACCGTAACTGTAAGGTTTTACCTACACGAATTTCGTCGGAGTTGCGCTGGGTGAGGACTTACTGCTCCGTAAGACAAAACCGGTACAACCGAAAATGGCTTGTTCGAAACCCCTTTTACCAAGTGCTGGGACCAAGAAGAGAGCCCTTTCACTTGATTAAAAGGTGACAGCCATTACGAGGGCAGAAAATAAAGAAAAACAAGTGGACGTAGCGCGGGACCGGTGAAGAAATACAATTTAATCAAACCTTTGCTTAGTAAGTACTTATGAAGGAGAGTCGACCTATACTGAATGACTGTCCTTCGTTTGGACGATGTCACTGGAAGACCGATTGGAGCACCCGCATTGCAGAATAGGCGCGTATATCGGTTGCATATCCCTTTTCGGCTGTCAAATGAAATGAATTCACGATCACCGTATGGGATATCCCACATATATGGTTGTCATGTGGTGATCCATGCATTGTTTTCGACGAAGAAAGCAAAGATGCCATTAGCTACAGAGCGTGGAACTCCCTCAAGGGAAGGACTGCACTAGAATGCCACGACTCACGGCGAGTACGAGAAAGCAAAAGTCTTCCAACTCGAACTTTGATATTTTAGCGATTCACATAGTTGAAAGCTTGTCCAATGAAAATAAAAAACTAATCGTTCAACCCAAGCTTTTGCTTCCGTCAAAATTAATGAGTCAAGAGTCATGGAACCAGAGGAGGTGATTTTTCACTATGAACCATCTTCCACTAATCCATGGCACTGGAGGTATCCATGTGGTATCCATGGCATCCTACGTCTTGGAGAAATAAATTTTTCAATGATTTTTCCCTCGTATGGGGATTTAGAAAATGGAACAGATTTGTCGCATGCATTACAGAAAATGTGACCATAGGTATTTGCATGTAGTAGATAGGTGCCTATTTTTCTACCTATCGGCCGATAGGGAAACATCTTCAGGATAGGAGTACATCTAGAGTAGAGAGTTTAGACCAGTGGTAGGTAACTGGCGGTCCGCGGAAGCCCTCCCTCTGGCCCGCGAAGACCCGCGTATGGGGCATTACGGTCTGACAATAGACGTTAAACTGCATGTTTGACATGAGAAGATTGATAAAATTTTCATTTTAATGAGCCTTGGTAGATGCTAGCTCGCGAACGTTCAGCATCTTACCATCCGGCCCGCCGTGAAATTTGCCGTGTTGCCGACCACTGGTTTCGACCCTTCTCCGTCTTTTATTTCGTCTATCCTTGATGTCTCTTCCAAAGACATGTTTATATTGATTGAACGACGTAAATACATATCAAATTTGTAACTATTAGGTAGGTATTCTCGGTGGAAATAGTTATGCTGTCGTAACTGTATATCCATCACAGTGAGTGCAACGGGCCACTCGCATCCCAAAATGATCCATGAATCGATGAAAGCTTGGACTCTGAACCACTCCAAGGGGAAAGATTATTGAGGTCAGCTACGTTTATAAGGACAGACAGCCCGAGTAAAATCGGTGTTTCAAATAAGCAGGCAAATTGGAAAGGAATTTTCAACTCCTGATACCATATATCTGTCTCGCACCACGATATTGCCACTCACGAGCGGGAACGAGAGGAAAAATCCGTTGCGAAAGCATGAGAAAGTTGCTCTGAATCCGTGAGCCCAGGCGGAGTTCTTTTGTGTTCGACCTAGTCATGGTACGAATGCACATTCTTGAAATCATTTTACTCATACTCCAGGCTAGAAACTTTACTCGATCACATTGTGCGAACGAGATAGTTCAGTTCAATTACGAATTCGAATCCAATATCTGCTCAGCCGCCCCAATGGTTGGAATAGACTTACCTGTTCTTCAATGAGCTTCTGGATAAAGCTACAGGATGAAACTAAGAGCCATTCAGTTAGATGACGCAAAGCAAATTTCTCGTCCTCGATTCTTTCTCCATATCTCCGTCGGTATGACTCTGACTAGGGGCGAAGGACACAGCCTGAAACATGAACGTGCAGTTACTCTAACGGGTGCCAGAATATCGGGGCATTTTACGATCACACAGGGACTGGAGGAGCAGTCCTTCAATTGATTATTTGAAAAGCTTCTACATATAGCACAATAAATTAGTTTATCCTTCCTCCTCTCCAAATTCTTTTTTGTAACTTCAACGAAAAGTAGTTCATACAGGTGTGAAATTCAGGATATCTAAATTTTCTTACTTCGGTTCAAATCCCCATTCAACACTCCACGAATCATCTTGCGACAGCAAAGCACATATGAAGTCAATTATTCTTCTGCCATATAGCTTATCTCATACTTTTCAAGAGAAACCTAATTTACAAGTCGGCAGAGATCCTGAGACACATTCCTTTCCTTTTTTATACCTCAAGATCTACAAAATCCCCGCGATTCCTTGCGATATCGAATGTACGACACCATCACCAATATTCCCCACACGCCCAAATAGGGAATTGAAGCAGGAGCGGCATCTTTTTGTCTCCAAATGTGCTGCCTTTGACGAGAACAATGCAGCTCAGAAGTGGCCTTTCGAGCAACTCCGTTTGGAATGGTAACGACCGCATACGTGAGGAGCATAATGCAAGCAGGAGACGCCTGCAATGCCTGCATGAGATGCCTGTAATCCAGGCATCCTCAAGTAGGTGAACGAAAGATGCTGGAGGCCGGATTCACATTCATACCGAGATAGAGCCTGACGTAGTTGTTCTGAAAAATTCGTTTCATCTGATCCTTAAAGTGTAACGGAATGTATATTTAGATCCAAAGTATACTGGGTGACGGAGTCACGCAAGAGTCTAAAATAAGTCCATAAAGACGCTCCGTCTCCTATCACTGAAAAGGCAACCATGTAATTCTCTGAGATGGAAAATATTTGGACACTTCCAAAGCACATCTGATACCAGAAAAGATATCAAATCCCGTCGTTTCACGAGGAGAAGATAAAGGGTGACCTGTCCTTGCTTATCTTCCATGTTGAGAAGTCTGGCGGACCTTCCTGAATCGTCTCGGAAAGGTAAACAGGGACAGTCGCTGGAATGGTAAAAGGCCTTCTCCTTGCTTTCATGCTACTCCATGATGTCAGTCGCGCATCTTCGATACTTTTTTTTAAAAAGCCTATTCTGGATTCGATATCTCTAGTGTGGTTGTATACAAAAAAAAGGTGAGGAGAGTTGGAAAACAGCAGAGTTAGGGAGAGAGAAAATATGTATTTGTTTGAGTTTCCATCAAGTAGGATTCGTAGGGGATGAAATTCAACTCCAGAGGATTATCTCGCTCTTTTCTCGAGGCTTGGAGTCGCAGAATGGAGAGGGAGTATATAAGAGTTGGAATTGGTCGCAGAATGTGTGATTGAGTCTGCAGGACTGAATGTGCTATAAGAACAACGAACAGTCGACTGCATAAGCTATGGAAAATCCCTGGTAACTTGAAGCTTCATCCAGCATGCGATGAACCGGTCCCAAGTCACTAGTAAAGCGGGACTCCAGCACCCACATCGTTTTACGACCTTATTGCAGCCTATGGCGTAATGGAGACATCTTGGTATGATTCATGATATGATATTGTGGACCAGGTCCCAATTTCCCTTCTAGTTTAAAATGAGGACTCATTGCTACCAACAAGTAACACGAGACTTACTCTTACTACTCTACTCTTATTCACTTATTTGTGAATGGATGAGTGGTGAATGTGCTCAACATTACGAATAGTTTATGCTATTATCCTTGAAATAATTGATACAAGAAAACCATGACTAGTTTACTTACCAGAAGCATCTTCAGTCGCATTTTGTAACCGGACTCCACATGACGTCGCGTGTCAGTTTCCTTTTTCTTTTGGTCTAGTTGCTTGGTTGGCAAGAATATGGTCATGCGAATAACGGTAGAGAGCCAAATTAGGGGGAAGGGGGGGGCATTGATACTGTCATGGATTATCACCAATATACAGGATTTTCCGGTAGAGTTCAAAATCACACCTGACTCCGACACTCAAGAGTAGTTATAGGAGGGTGTTGGAGTTAGCTTGAAAAGTATGGGATTCAAACGAAGAAAAAATCGTATCTACTCCATCTGTTGCTGCAAAGAAGTGAGTCGAAGATCCCGAAACACCTGCATCCGTCGTCCAATTTATTCCCTCGCTACAGGCTTAACGTTAGGCTGACGATGAGATGGCAGATTGGTTGCATTTGACTCACAATGGGCGTTTGGGATCTGTTTTCTTACTCTGATACTGTTGTGAAATTTCGAGTAGATCTTTCTATGTGCTTCATGCTCATCGACAAATGGTAGGGCGAGCTGCTTGGCTTGTGAGATCATAAGATTGAGGGCGTAGCCGATTCATGGTTCTACGCGTGTCAGCCAGAGGAGCTGAAGGTCCTCTGCGAAAAGGAAATGTCCGCGGCATCAGTGTAGGCCTAAGCATATCTGTTTCTGAATGTTGCCTGTTTCTTCACCTTAGTCCTTCAATTTTTCATATACTCCGACTTCCGTCGATGACGCGACACGTACATGGCTGTCGGAGTCAAGTAAAAAATGTTTCGGAGGCGCCTTAACCAAAGAGCTGCGGCTCAATTTATTTCAGGCCTATCTAAATTAATACGTCATGTTTCATTGTTTTTTATGCTAAGCCGAGGTGCTACAATCAAATGAGTCTTAACATTGCAAGGCTGTTGTAGACCAATATGAAGAGGCCACTTGAAATCCTCATTAGATGTAGGCCTAACTTCCTTCACATTGTTTCTGTGAAGAGGCCAAGATGCAGCTGAATTTGTTTCTGTTATAATGCCACAGAGAAGCATATTTAATCACCAACCCCTTTTTCATAATGGTCCTTTGAAGGAGTGAGAAGAAAGACATAAGTTTTACCAATTTAGATATATGGACAGATCCACCTAATGTATTTCCTAACTTGAGAAAGAAAGCACAAAATGAAAGAACCAACTCATCTCACCAAATGCAAGTTTTGGTCCCTAGACTGGTTTTATGTATGTGGGGAAATTACAAGTTTAATATACAAGTATATTTAGGTTAAGGCATAAGTGTAGTTATACCATATGGGAAAAAATTGGTTTTAAAATTATCCAGTGGATAATATTGTAGAGAGGAAAGCCATCTTTCCCTATTACCATGTTTCAACAAGAACACTTCTGGCTTTTCTAAGACTATCCTTGTTTGGCATATTCTTTGTAATACTATATCTTGTCCTGGTAAAATAGGCAAATAGATATGTGTCTCATTGCAGGTTTTGGATCCCATGCTCCAGTAGCAATGGGAAAAAGAGCCATGGGTCACATTAAGTGATCACTGGTGGTGTGAGGGTATGGTTGCCAAAATGTAGGAACCTGGTTGAGGAAGGGACAGTTCAGCCTCTTTGAATTTCCATCAGAGGCTGAGCAGGATGTCACAGGTACCAGGGGGAGCAGAGTTTGTTGAAGGGTGGAACATCATACAGACTCTAGGTGAAGGAGCATTTGGAGAGTGAGTTCCCCCTCCTTGACTTACATAGATGAAACGAAAATAAGTGTAGGGATGAGGACAGGTGTTTTGAAGTTTCAATGAATCCCAATTTAAAAAAAAATGATTTTCTTTTCCAATTCAGTGTGAAGCTCTTGATTAGCAGCGATGGGGAGACAGTGGCAATGAAGACAGTAGATCTCATGAAGCACCCAGAAGCTGTGGACAATGTGAGGAAAGAGATCTGTACACATCGCATGCTCGTCCATCCAAATGTGATCAAGTTCTTAGGGCAGAGAAAGGAAAACTTCATCCAGTACATATTCCTGGAGTATGCTTCAGGAGGAGAGTTGTTTGATAGAATAGGTATGCTTTTGGTGGTAAAAACCAAATTCAGGGATATGGCTTGGGCTATTACTATCAGTGTGTAAAGATATTTTCAAGATTTCTCTTAATCTACATCGTAGTTTGTAGTGAATGGCTTACTGACTATTTATGATTTGCATAATCTTAGATTAATGGAATCACAATGTCCAAAGAAAAGAGAAGAAAATCAGCTGCTGTGATAGAAGTACTTAGTTTGCAAATTCTGCATTCTAATTAGTAATATATTTGTGGGGAGAAAAATAAATTTCAGAATCATACAGGGTGGCCCATTTGAAAGTGGACCCGCTTGGCACTTGTTAGCAGCAGTGAAGGTTATTGGAAGTGAATGAGCGTGTGTTGTAGGTGATATGATACCGGGTACACTTTTAAATGGGCCACCCTGTATAAAAATAATGGAGCAGGGGAAGAGTTTTCATAAAATGCTTTCCTTCACTATGCTTCTTTTCACTCTTTAGTTTTATGTACCTCCTAATATGGACATGGCCATAACTTGTGTGTCTCTTTGGTGTTTTTGTCGGGAATTATCAGTTGTCCAAAATAAAAGTTTCAGTTATAAGAACATTTTGCTAATTATTATGTACTAGGGAGAATAGAAAAGTTTGTGGACTTCATATTCTATAACAGGAAAGATAAGACACTGATATTCATGCATTCTCTTGTAGTGAGCTTCCCCATACTGTTCTTGGGGTTGTCTTCACTGATATTAGTAACAATGGGCTAGAGTGGACAGAGCATTATCTTCTTCAAAGCAATATGCATCTGCTTTTAAATCTATAGTAATTATAACACTCCACTGTCTAAACACTGATCCTTTCAGTGATTCCACCAATCCTAGACACTTTGCAGTGGTCAGAAGTTGAATGAGGTCTTCTCTCCTCAGCAACAAGAAATTGAATCAATATATGCTCTACATGCACACACTTGCCAGACATGTTGTCTAACACTGCTCTGGTTGAGGTTCCCAACCTCCTGGAGCTATATCAGACAGGGTTGCCATCCTTGAAGAGGGAGAACATGGAGATGTTAGGAGCAAGTAATTACACATAAAAATTAAAGTCCACAAACTTTTTTACAGCCCTTGTAGTTGTGAAAATGTTCAATTTCCAGCCTGCCTTAAATATGCAGGATACATCCTTAAGTTAAATAAATGTGAATTTATCTTGTCCTTTTAGAACCTGATGTTGGGATGGAGCCTGTCCAAGCCCAAAAGTACTTTCTGCAATTACTCTCTGGAGTGGTGAGTTGAACTTTAAGCCTATTTTTGTCTTCTCTGCCATCCTATTCCAGGCCCATAAGTGATGCCATAGAAGAAAAATTGGGGCCAGGGCTTGGTCTTTGGTTTTCCAGGATGCGTGTCTCATAATTTTGCTTTGCACGCATCTGATGAACCAAGGTCCGCACCTGAGCCATCTTCATCGCTTCCAGCCCCAGTTTCCAGTTGTTTCACCTTCCCTGCATTTTCATCCCTGGCCTTGTGAAAAGCTGCTGGAAAGAGTGCTAGCATCACTATTGAAAACACCTTTCCCATTTGTATGCATTTATAACATGCACTATCTTTAACAATACATCATGTCTTTAGGAGTATTTGCATGGTCATGGTGTTGCTCATCGAGATCTGAAGCCAGAAAACCTACTCCTTGATGAATCTGATAATCTGAAAATCTCAGACTTTGGGATGGCCACAATCTTTCGGCATAAAGGACAGGTGATGCTCTCCTCCTTTACCTAAAACTTCATTGATTCCAACCTCTCATGATGCATTTTCTGGTTTTATACTCCAGGAGAGAACGCTGGAGAAGAGATGTGGAACTCTGCCATATGTTGCTCCTGAAGTCTTGCAGAAGCCTTATCATGCTGAGCCTGCAGATGTGTGGTCTTGTGGTATCATCCTTGTGGCCATGCTTGCTGGAGGTGAGATTTATGCTTGGTGTTATGTGGTTATTGTGGGATATTTGATGACTGACTACAACACCCATTGTCATTTTGAATACTCTGTTAATTTATCAATATAATTTTGCCCATCTTTTTTCCATGAAGTTATCCTACTTTTTTTGTCATCCAATTTTGGCAAAAGCAAAGAATTGGGATCAGTTTTAAATGCATGGGAATGAAAACTGTCCTTGAATGTAGGTTTGGTTCCCAGATAGAATATATTTCTGAACCAAAAGCATTTGACCTTGGCACTGCATCTTACAAGTTTGGAGTTGTTTTTTTAATTGAAGGTCTGTGGATTTTGCTTGATTAGAGTTGCCATGGGACTATCCAGGAGTAGATTGCCAAGAATACCTTGACTGGAAGGAATCCCACAAGTCCCTTATGAACCAGAGGCCATGGAGCAAATTTGACCCAATTGTCTTCTCCCTGTTCAGGAAGATCCTCCAGCCATTGCCTTCTCGCCGTTACAAGATTTGTCAGATTAAGGAGCATCCATGGATGAAAAAGGCAAAACTGAGAACATTAGGTGAGTTAACTCAGTTAACTGATGGAATGGTCTTATTTTGTTCTATTTCTAGGCTTCATGGATGTGGTTCTACATGGGATCAGGTACCCTTTTACCCGTGAAGGATTTCATATGCATTTCATGGGTGATAGTGTACCTGGCCCTGTGGTGACCATTGAACTTGCCCTTCAGTCAGGAAGTGAAAATGCATCAGTCTTCCCTTTGGTGATTTGGCTGTATGGGTGTAATGAAAGTGAGCCATAAAGCTAGACTACCAAAGGAGAGCCTGGAAGCTTTATCTTCATCATGTTCTACATCAGAAGAAGATGTTATGAGAAGAACCATGTTCTGGAGGTCCATGGTCTTTGGTGATCCAGCTGTATGGTGACTTTTATTGTGCATAGAGTTGGGTCACCATACCCTCATGTGCCCTTCTCATCTCTCCTGGAGTTTGCACTATCTTTTGGCATATGATTCAGCCATCTTCAGGAATTCTCAAGCATGCTTCTACATGCCTTCTATCTACAAGGTGTTCATATTTAAATGCAACATAGGAAATGTTTTGCTGCCTGTATGTGGAGTTCAGCTAATGCTACAAGGCCCACCAGGCTGCATACCTACAAGGAAACACACCAGTGATAGTTTTCATCTTTACAGATATGCAACCTGGTGAGCTTTAAGGCACTTGGTGAACTCCAAAGGCAACAATTTTCCCTATGTTGCATTTAAATACTAACACCCTGTGTTGTCACCACCAAGCTCCAAAATCTATAATGCTCTCCATTCTCATTCTTTGTGCAAAAAATGCAATGAACTCTCATCATTCTAGGTTCCAGCAATCTGAAATATTTGTTGCATGTTGCATCAGTGCTCAAAGAGAGAAACTTTTCTGTCTTTTCAGAACTCTTTAGATGAGTGATGTGCCTTGTTTGTTTAGAAATTGGCATTGCTTTATAATTGTTTTTAAATTGTGAGAGTCTTAAGGGTGAACAATAGTTGGAAAATCAGGAAGAAAATCAGAAAATCAGAATCTTGAAAAGCATTGGAAATATTGTGTACATAATGTTGTGTAATACATGCTGGTACCTCAACCAACATGGGAATCTTATTTGTCAACCAAGTGAATTTAGCAAAAGGTAGCAGTCATAAGAAATTATTTCTAGAAAATGTTTTGTAAATGATAATCCTAATACCCTAATTATGGGGTCAACTAGGTCAACACTATATTCTTGTATCATGTACATTCTTCTAGCATGTGATTCCCTCTATGTTAGGAACCCTGAGAGGAGGGGATAGTAATGTTCTTGAATTTGAGAAGCCCTGCATCATGTTTAAAAGACATAATTATCTTCATAATAACGATTCCACAAAGAAAATTTTGTATGCTACAACAATTGAAGAAATTTTTTTTCCATCAATTTCCCTGCAATTATGTTTACTGCTATTGATGCTTTTTTTTTATTATCATGCAAATACTTTACATTTGGAATGGTATGGTGTCTAATACACCTTTTTTTCTGCTGAAATCAGCCAAAGCACACCTTCAAAAGGATTCATTGGGGCTGTGCCCTTGTATTAATCTGGTACAATTTTTAATAGTTATTTGCATTTACTTGCTCATGAACATGAGTTTCCACATCTTCAGGGCCAATTTAAATTATTCGGAAGTTCAGAAGTTGGAAATATTTAGGCATTGGACAGTAATGTGCAAGGCAAGTCAAGGTCATACATTATTTAATACAATACTACATTTTGTGATGCATTGGAATTTATTTATTGCAAGTCATATCATTGTTTTCACTGTGACTTTCACACTCCTGACTTGGCATGGTTTTCAAGATTCAAGAAAAAGTTGAGCAGAGAGTTAGTCATGAAATTATTCAAGTCTCTAAATTTCAACAGGTCTTGTACATCTAGAGTGGGTGGCAAAATCTTTCTTAATGCCAGCACCTTTGGTCTGTCAATCTGAAACTATAGATTATTTGGGTAATACTATAGGATTTATTGTGGTGAAGGATCAGATAGTATCTATTTATGTCATACCATTTAATGTCTCCTTTACCAGACTTAGAGGGGGAATTCTGGACCCATAAAAACTGATTAAACAACCCACAATATGATTTAATGTTAACAGCCCTTGCATGGGTGGTCATTCGAGTTGGGTATTCATGAATTCCCACAGAATTGTCTGGCTTCTGAATGCTGGATTAACAAGAGGTAACTTTACTTCCTTGGTTACCTACTTTCTTACTTCAAACTTCTTCAAGATAACAACAAAACTCTCCTGCTAGGACTGATGTGTGCATGCATATCTTTTAATTGCTTCATGTGCTTATGCTGCTTTCATTCAAAATTGTTAAAAAGAATTGGAGGCTTCACCTTCATAGAATAACAATTAAAATTACCCAAGTGGATGGTTTCATAACTGCATGGCATGCCTTATGCATATTCCGAGGGACTCACCATTGATAGATGCAGAGAACCTTCATGTAACTTGTACAGATTGATTCTTGCAATTTGGAAATGAATCATATGTGAATAAAGACTCTGTTTGATCAGGTGGCGGATCAAGTGAATCATCTCAGTGGCCATTCCTCCACTCTGAGGCATCACCACCAAAACGTCTCATGTCAGAAGGGGACTTTGCTGGTTCAGGAAGTCCCATGAATGGTGCCATGTCTCGGCTTGCATCATCTCAACCGGATCCAGCTGTGGTTCATACCAGAAGTCCTGTGAAGCTGTGCAAGAACCAGGCTCCAGTCTTCTCTTTCTCCCAGCCTGCCCAACCAGATGATATGATCCTCAGCACTCAGATGAATGCCACTCAGATGACTTGCAGCCAGGTACACTTATTCCAGCATTTCTGTGTAAGCGAAAAAAAAGGAATTTCATTGCCTTCTGAGCTAATGGATGTTCTTGTCATTCTTCCAGAACGGGTTCCAGAAATTGGTGAAGCGGATGACAAGATTCTTTGTCAGCACTGACATGGCTGAGACCCTGAAGAGACTAGATGCAGCTGCTGAAGCTCTGGCTTATCGGTCTAAAGTTTCCTCACCTGGCATTGTACGTCTCTCTCCCTCTCCATCTCTCATCCATGTACTTTGCACCCAATATGAAGCACAAACCACAATAATGCTATCTACAAGACAAATTTTTTTCTAGAGCTCTGAGTTTCTATGATTGCTAAACTATCAGTGGGAAACCGTATAGCATGACTCATTCACTTATGCCTCTGCATGTTTATCAATGCAAATAAATGGAGCTAGCCATGCTTAATTACCTGACTGGATTCCATAAAAGTTCCTGGCTGGTGACGAGGCATGGCAGAAAAGCATGCTTCCTGTTCATTAGGGACCCTAAAGGATCTCTTGAGGGTCTTGAATTCAGGAGGCTACACTACATCATTCAGAGCTTTGAATTCAAGCCATTTGTTGTCAAATTTTATTCAAGTCACTCAACTAGGGTCTGTTAACAATAAATGTTTATCAGCTGCAGAGGAATTTGTTTTTGATGTGGTGACTGCAGCCAGTGTTAGTTGCTATAATGCTTGCCATGCTTACATTGTTTGACTATGTCTGGGTGGATCTTGTGTTGCAGCACAGTGGCCCATGAATGAATCTACAGGGTGGGCCAAAAAAAAAAACAGACAGTTTTCAACTATACACTACACTTCACTCGCTGCACATATTTTAATGCAGTTTGTGGCATTTGAAAGAGGAATGTAAAAGCTTTAAATGAGGTATTTACCTTTCAAATATCTTTTGCAGTTTCAGAAATTCAGGAGCTGATAAGAACAGCAAAGAAAAACTGAGTTGCCATGCTCTCTGAGGGAGATGGCATGTGACCTTTAGTCTTGAAGCAGCCCCCTGTCCAGTCCTGCAACAGCATAATTTTTGCTTGGTGTTTATATGAGCTCCTTAATTTCTGAAACTGTTGAAGATATTTGAAATGTAAATACACCATTGTAAAGCTTATTCATTTGACTTTCAAATGCTGCAAACCACATTAAAATATATGCTGTGATTGTAGTATAGTGTATCACTGTGAACTATCTTTTTTTTTGGCCCACCCTGTATGTAGGCTTTATTTATAACCAATTATTTGGTGATCCAATAGCACATCCACTCATACGATGAGTATTTTCAGGTGACACTGTCAACAATGGATCGTCGAAAGATGCCCCTGGCTTTCAAAGCAACCTTGATGGAACTGGAGGGTCAGATCTTGGTGGATCTCCGCCTATCACGTGGAGATGGACTTGAGTTCAAGCGGCATTTCTTATCCCTGAAGAAGCAGCTGGCTGACATCGTTGTAAAGGGACTTGTCACATGGCCTCTTGCAGCTGCTACCAACACGCTTCCATGAATGAACTCTCTACCTGCTGATGGTGAACCAGTGAGAGAAGACTAGGACTGGAGTTATTTTATGCTTTTTATTTCCCATGGCCAATGAGTATTCATACCAGGGACATTATGTGATCTGAACCCAGATGCACGTGAGCATGCATCTGGTTTCTATACCTTCGTTTCAAGCTCATGCAGTATTGAAGTGAGTTATTGGAAGTGCACAATCAATTGAGCACATGAAACTCGCTAGCACATACTCTTGAGAGCTTTTAGATCTCATGCTGTAATTTCTAAGAATAAAATTAGTTTTTTGGCATGCCTGCATCTTCTTCTCTTGTTTTTTTTTTTTTTGCTTTCGCGTCAGTAATCAGTGTTCGTGTGTCTGCTCTTTATACACGGCCACGCCTCTGATCCCAGTTCGACCATACTCTGCATGGCTTCCTCATTTGGTCCGGGGATGGTTATAGGCTAGGTGGCGTTTCAAAATTCGGCCCCCCCCCCCCCGAGCTACCTAAGTTCTAAATCAAAAGAATGTGGGAGATGGGGCCCTAATCTCTGTATTATTCAGATGCATTATGAATTTCTCCCTCTTTGATACATCAAGATGGAGGGGGACAAAGGGGCAGATGCCCCGGGCCCCACTCTTCCAGGGGGCCCCCGAAGGAAATTAAAAACGTTTAATAAAAGTATTGTATTTGCGTAAAGTAGCAGGGGTGGGGGGAAGCCCAAGAATTCACTTGCCCCGGACCTCGCAACTTCTTAATCTGGCCCTGGAGGAGACTTGTCGCTGATTAGGCACTACTTGTTGCCAGGTCTGCTTTCTATATAGTAGAATGAATAACAGTGGTCAAACATTATTCGCGCTTTGAATTAGCGAAATAGAATGGAAGAAAAAAAGGCTGGACTCAGCCACTTGTCCTAATCCCCATATACGATCTCGCAAAACTCCTTAATGCCAAAGGGAGATTGAATTTGGTATATTCTTGGATTCGTTGTGCAGCCTTTTCCACCTCTATAGTTAAGCAAGAAATGAGTTCCTCGCTGCTGCTTGTATTACCGAGAATTGGCAGTTGCTTTTGAATAGAACCTTTTTACCTGACTTTCTGAAATGTAACTTGTTAGAGGCAAAAGTTACTTTTAAAAATATAACTCCATGTTTCTGCGCTAATTTTTGCAAATGAACGCTTGAACTGATAGGAAAAGAGAGAAGCCAGGTTGCATATATGAGGAAGGTAAGGAGCGAGATGTTCTTGAAGCATTTTATCCATACCTTGAACCGAGTCGGAACCACCAAACCTCGTAATGATTTTTAAACACTGCACAATAAATGATCTCCGTGGGAATCACGGAACCTGCTTGCGAATCTCCAAAGTCGCCTTGCCCCAAAGAGAAAAATTCGGACTCCGCGAGACGTTTCGTCCGGCCGATTCTCTCTGGCATGTCATGCGATCATACAGCTAATCATGCCATTCGAAGAGAAACGGGAGTCGTGACAAGAGGGAAGCACTTTCCGCCTGAACGCAAAGGGCCCCACCCGCCCCAAGGGGATTCCTCGCGGTGCGAAACTGCAAGCTACTCCTCACCAGTGCGAGTTGGAGTCAGTAACCTCCAAGTTGCCCTGACCCCTGGATGTCAGTCTGTCCACCGTTCTCCGTGTGTGAAGACATCCGGTAACAGCATCTGTGGGGAAATTGGCACTCACTTTTTTTTTACGACTCCCAATTTTAAATGGGGTAAAAGGGGATAAAATGAACATGTACAGGAATCGCAAGATCAACAACTGCATTTTCTTACATTCTTCTGCTCTTTTTCCCCCACCGGTTTATATCTCCTCGTTCTTCTTTCCTGACTGGCTGCTTTGACAAGGTGCCCACAGGCCCTTGTTGCGACCCATTATTACACGGAACAGAGATTTATTATTTTCTTTCTATGACATGAAGGATTTCTCCATTATTCAAAATAATATTCATTTGTACCGTACATCAACATAGATTCATTTAGTCTTAAATAGTTGCAATACCACCCAGAACATTTTTTATTTATTAAGAGTATAAAAGTTACTATCCGAAAAATGTAACAAGTTACATACCTTATTTACCATATCTAGTTATGTATGCAAAAATCTCCAATATTTTATGTATATGTCGTAGGGTTTTGTGGAATTCAGGGGGATTCCGAATCTCCCTATGGAGAGACAGGATTCCACTAACCCGCGGGTTTAGCGGAATCCTCTCGAAAACCTCCATTATGTCACCTATGGGGATTCCAATCCCCGGATTAGCTTCGGATTAACTTCGGATTCCGGATTAGCCGCCAATGCTTCCATCATTTTGTTTACCCCTAGGGAGAAAGAGAATTATCAAGACACCCCGGGGGAAATGGAATTTCATTTCAGTCCACGTATAGAAAGAAAAAAATCATCGTCAATAAGATTCGAATGTCAATTAGCAATATACTTGTCTTATTTTTGAAAGTTGCAACGGCTTTCCCCCGCGACACTTGCATGTAATTTTTTTTTACACTGCACCTGCTGGTGCGACAAGACTTGCACTTGCAGCTGGGTCCCCACTGGCGTGGCTTTTTTCTGCCCTCAAAGCCTTCGCCTTCGTTGGCGCAACCACCGTCTTCCAAGCTTTCTCTTTCTTCGTTGGTGGCCATTCTCACGGCGCCGATTAGTCTATTCCCGACCAAAGTCTTTCGGATGCTTCCAAATAAAGACGGCTAATAAATTTGACGGATGAGATTTTCAGCAATAAATTCTAGGGTTTTTCCCTCGCCCATTATGGGAAGGGTTATAAAAAAAATAGCTAGGGTTGTCAACGTGTGATATAGATTTTTATGCATTTTCTTCGTGTGAGTGTCCTGCGGATGTCGTGGCGGCCATGGGAGAATTCCAACGGAATCTGACAACCCTGCGCATTCTTTCCCAAAATGGTGGCACTCACATGTCAATTCCAATTAATCACTTTATGGGTACCGAGAATTTTGGTCGGGAACAGACTATAACACGGTATACTTCAGCCTTCAAATATAAACGTAAACAAAAGGAGAATTGCCCTCGGCGGGACAAGCCGTGGGAAGGGTAATTTGGTAATTTTCAAGCCAGGGAGATATGGAATCACCCTAGGGTGTAGTGACATTGACGACTTTGAGAGGATTCCGATAAACCCGCGGGTTTAGTGGAATCCTGTCTCTCCCCAGGGAGATTCCAAATCCCCCTGAATTCCACAAAACCCTACGACATATTACATATTAAACGACTTTAACTGGATAGGTTGGATGTTGAATGTCTTTGATGATGCGGCCTTTGCCATTGATTCTTCTAGCATTGGGAGATTTGTGCTGCAACGTTCCAAATAGTGAAAAGAAACGGGTCGGTCCCGGTCGGTCTCCTACGCCCAGGCGTTTCATCAATGAAAAAGCTCAGACTTAAGTCTTAGCTTAATTTTAGCTTACATTTAATTTTTAGCTTAAATTTAATCAATGTCAAGGGATCGGACCGAGGAATAAATGAACGTGCTTTCGCAGCCGTGTCATCGAACTCGAATCGCAAGGGAAAGTGGAATCGAGGACGGTTTGCCTTTTTGACCAACCAGTCGTTCGTCGATGTCGGCTTCTTCTGTCGGCCGTTGCCGAAGCCTTGTCCTCATCCGAAGCCTGGGAAAAGGGAGACGCCGGCCGTCTGAGACTCGTGTGAAACGGTTTCTTTTTCGATTTTTCCCTTGAATTTTCCTCCTCGGTCGAATTCGCCGTATTCTCCCCAGGTCGAGATCGTCTGGAAGCATATGCCGAGATGGCAAAGAAAACCAGGAATCCCATGGCCTGCATTGAAAAAAAAAAGGAATATATAAATTAGCTTCTATCTTTCCCGCGAGGAAAGATATTTTGAAGATTTATCGGACAATTCTTTCAATTGATATATGTTTCCTAAACCAAAACGCGATTAACAAAACATCACTATCGTTAATGCAGTCGTGGCAATGAAATAACAACATGAATCGAACCAGGATTTGATTCGTGTACGGTAACCACGTGGTTTGTCCATAGACTTATGAATTTTTCCGTTGCCGGCTAAAAGAAAGAAAAATCCGAGAAAAAAGTGGGAAAATCCATCGACATAGCCCGACGCAATAATCCTCGATATGAGTTTTTTCTCGTTAAAAAAAAAATTGTTTGATTCATTGCACCCCATGAGAAAGACTCTTAGAAGGGATGCTTTCTCGTGTGAGGTTGTAGATTTGTATATTAGCAAATGCTCTTTTATAGCATTTTTTTAAAAACTTACTTAATCCAAATGTACCTGGCGTTTTATATATATATATATATATATAAAATAAATAAAATAAATCCTTCCACGGCACCTGCCGGTATTGGAGATATGAGGGGGGATGAACCACATCCCAGACCTCATACTCGTCTTAATTCTGAAGGACACGGCGAAGGATGCTGGCCGTGCCCAAGATTGCTGTACGCTGGAGAATATCCAGTGATATTTCACACTCCAGCTTCTTGACATGTCCTTTGAGGTCTTTCAGGACGACGCCAGTTGTGCCTATGATGATCGGAACTATGGTGG
>CAJPEV010000408.1:92068-116176 GCA_905338385.1 Darwinula stevensoni
CCGACATGATGTTGTTATCATAGATGTGTCGTTCGATTCGTGCCGCTAGGATGGAAGACAGCACTTTATAGACGGTTGGCAGGCAGGTGATAGGCCTGTAATTCTTTGGTTGTTGGGTCTCGGCGTTTTTCGGCAGTAGGTAGGTGACTCCAGCCGTGAGCCAATCTGGCATCTCCGAGGGGTCTGTCACTACCTTCTGCATTTCTCTGGCGAGTTGTTCATGTAACGATGTTAATTGCTTCAGCCAGAAGTTGGGAAGACGGTCGTGCCCGGGGCTTTTCCAGTTCGCTGTTCTTCCGGTTGAGGCGTTATGCATATATAGAGATATATATATGCATCTATATAGAGATGCATATATATATATATATATATGCATCTCTATATAGAGCATGTATCTTCGATATTGAACGCCTGGAATATCTGAGTTAATACGACGGCACGAGTGTCTATGAGGAATGGTTGCGAAGAAAAATCCTCCTCAAAAGCCTCGACTTAAACAATCGAATACGTTTCCAGTCGATCGAACAACGAATCGAGCTCATTTCCTTCGTCGCAAGGAAGAAAAGGAAGCCGAGAAACTCCCGAGCTTCATCGTGGATGACTGGAGCTTGGAAGAGCTGGATGGTGCTCAAACTGTTGCGAGTGGAGGACTGATGGAATGGGAATCTGGCTGAGGGCCTTTTAAAGGCTCCCGGGTGCTTCATCGACCTCTCAAGCAGAAAATGAATAGTTTTTTTTTTTTTTTTTTTTTAGTGCGCTATTGCAGCGGTTACCGACCTCGGGGTCACGACCCCATTTGGGGTCATGACGATAAAAAATGGGGTCGCAAAGCCGTCTAGGGTGGTTTTTATTATCGCGCTATATATGCATGGTGGTTTATGTTTGTTGCAATGGCCATATTTTCGACGCGTGAACCTTGATCTCGTCTCTGCATGTTGTTGGGAGTCGCAAGAATTTCCAGCCGTCTGAATGGGGTCACGACGAGGAAAAGATCAGGAACTTCTGTGCCATCGCGAGAGGACTCTGAGTCGAGCGCTATCGAGGCGGAAGCTCCGTGTCCTCGCTTTCTTCATTCGACAAATGATTTCAATATTAATAAATTTTTTATAACTCTTGAGAGATATTTTTCGGGCTGAATGGGAGCCTCCCCGTCGCGACGAGGGATTCCATTTCGTGTCGCAGGAGTGCGAGCATTTTCATGCAAAATCTGCTGCTAGTCCTCTGTTCTCGTCGTCCGCGAACTTGAGCTTAATCTTAAACTTAATCTTAATCTTAAAGCTGAGATGGCTGTCTTGATCCCACGTGGATCGCTCCCGGTCTCCCCGATTCCGTCCGCGCTCGATCCAGAATTGGCGCATTTCGCGCACCGAATTTCATATGAATGCGTCGAGCATTTTCGAGATTTTCCCTCAGAGAGCGTGTGAGGTGGGGGTTATGTGACACACAAAGGAAGAATTCGCAAGTCCTCATTTTTTTAAATGGGAATTCGAGCAATTCGACTCGACCCGAATGCCAATGCATTTCATTTAATCTTAAAAAATTCTATCAATCCCAACCAGAGACTTTTTTTTTTGCTGACTATTATTAAATTTGACCATAAATCACTATTTGAAAATCGTAACTCGACCCTTCCCTGCTCTTTGCGCATGCAAAAATCTCCAATGTTCCATGTAGACATCACATTAACCTATCTTAACTGGGCAGAATGGAGAATGTATGTAGGCTTTCTCCCATTATTGGTACACTTGTGCTGCAACGTCACAACACGAAAAGGATAGTTTCCTCCCCTCTCCTCCTCCTCCTCCCCTCTCCTCCTCCTCCTCCCCTCTCCTCCTCCTTCCCTCCTCCTCCCTATCCCCTCCAGCCCCCCATCCCTGCCCCAGGTGTCGCACAGCTCCCTAAAAAGCAGCCTTTTGAAAAGGTGGACAACTCAGATGAAAGAGAAGCGTGTAAATATCTGCATATGCATCGCGTCCTGAAAGGGCGCGCCGGCGCGTCTCATGCGCTTACGTTAGCTGTGCCAGGTGTGGGAAGATCCGGGAAACCTCGGGCCGAAAAACCGGACGGCGTCGGATTAATCCAGAAATTTCATTCTCTGTTTCGAAATGATCAGAACTCGAGAAAGTCCGAAAACTGAACGGCTGATATAAGCGCCTTCGTCTTCGGACGCTATTCCTTCGGAATGAGGGAAATGGCTCTAATCAGATGGCAGCTCCATTTAACCCTAGAATCTCATCATGGACCCGCATGAATAATTTTGAATTTTAATTGCAGTCATTATTCGGAGAAAGAGATTTTCGGCGGAAATGTTAACGAACGAACCCTCGATCCCCTCTCTCCTCCGCGAACGAATTCCCGCGGAAACATCCGCTCGCCTCCTTCTGCCAAAGAAGAAAGCCAGCGGGATTTTCTCGCCGCGAATCGCAAATCTGGTTTCATTCCGATCTCTTTCAGAGATGGACTCGATTCGCTGCGTTGAATTTCTTTCTGGAATGTCGGACGCCGATCGGGAACGGGCGTTGAGCTTGGTGGTGGTGGGGAAGGGCGGGGCGGGGCGGGGCGGGGTGGGGAAATTCAGCATGTGTTACCTTGAGTACTTGTGCCAGCGTTGAAGAACCGACTAGAAATGACGCGTCGATGGACTTATTTTTCTCCGCGGAGCATGAATTTGGGGACTCGGACCTTTGCATGATAACGCGAGACGGTCGAGACGCGCCGACGAACGATTCGTGTGACCGTAGAAAAGCGGGTTTTCAGCGAGCGTCTGACTTATCCGGAGCAGTGGCAGGTTTTCAACAGGTTTTCAACAGGTTTTCAGCAGGTTTTCAGCAGGTTTTCAACAGGTTTTCAGCAGGTTTTCAGCAGGTTTTCAGCAGGTTTTCAACAGGTTTTCAACAGGTTTTCATCACTTCTGTAGATTCCACGGGGGGTTGAAAAAGTGATCGCTCGGTCTGTCCTATAGGCCGAGTCGCTGATCAGATGTGAGAAAGGGAATTGTGATTCACATGGGCGCACAGGCGATCGAGGAGAATACAAAGTAGCTACGAGATTACGGAAGCCGAAAGTTGTGTCGGCGAATCGGGAGGAACAGAACCGACTCGCCATTTTAAAGCCAACAATTTCCAACACTTTTTATCGCCATGCCAAAGGTATTCGATCTTCGATTCTGATAAACCTCGGCCAGGACTCTCCATGATTTTTTCGTGCTCACCAGCGAATCCCCCGTCATCTGCCGGAAATCCCCTCGGCGCGTGCCGAGAATACGATAATCACCGAGGAAGAGATCAGCCGTAGGATAAGAAAGCCAAAGGCCGGAACCGCAGCGGGCCCTGATGGGAATTCCCGGCGAGTGTCGTCGAAGAATCCGCGTTGGCAGTGTCGGTCGGGGAGGGTGGGTTACCGTGGACCATTTTTTACTTTTTTTTTTTGCCTTGAGGAATTTAATTTGCAGCAAACTTTGCAACAATTTGCTCATATATTGCTTCATGTGTTCCTCTACATATCGCATGGGTAGAACTTAGAGTCCAGTCTGAATATAAACAAGATTTTAGCAATTTATATTCAAATGGTCCTTGGCCACCGACCACCTCGTCGCGCCATTCCGTGGCAACGGGGTTTCCGAATTATGTGGCCTTAATGCGATTCAATTGCTCGTCGGAGACGTCTTCTGTTCGTTTTCTTTGTTTCTGAGCCGTGAAATTCGGAGGTACGAGATAAGAGAGGCGTTTATTGTCTGACTCGGAAAAGACAAGGTATCAGACAGGAATGAATGAACATGCTATCACGTCCGTGCATTCAAACTCGAATCACAGTGGAAGGAGAAAGGAATTGAAATGTAAGAGATCGGAAGTCGTCGTGATTTTGGTAACCAGTCGATCGTCTGCGTCGGATGAGTCCATCGGCTGCGGTATCCTTCAGCCGCGGAATCGTCCACCGCCGAAACCGCCGCCGTAACCGCCGCCGTAACCACGGCCGCCACCGAAGCCTCGTCCTCCTCCGTAGCCTGGGAAAAAAAGAGACGCCGGCTGTTAGAGACTCGTGGGAAATGGTTTCGCTTTCGTTTTTTTTCCGTGGGACTTGCCTCCACCGAATCCGCCGTATTTGGCTTCCTGAATGTCAAGATCGTCAGCCTCGTTGGCAGCATATGCGAAGGCAGCTGCCAAGATGGCAAACAGAACCAGGATTCCCATGGCCTGAATTAAAAATGAAAAGGTTGTATATTTCCTCCTGTCGTTCATACGGGAAGAAAAATAGGGAGGATCTGTAGGATATCTCGTTTCTTCGTATGTTTGCAACCCAAACACGATCAGCAAAACGTCACTTTCGTTGATGCAGTCGCGCCATGAGAGAGAAATCTGACCATTTCGAGGCGGTTCTCATCCAACATGCATTACTTCAGACCATTGTTTGATTCGTGGACAGAAAGCACGCATACCCCCCCCCTGCAGTCTTTGAATTTGAAAGGACTTGTGAGTTTTTCAGTTGCTGCTGAGAGAAATCCAAAAAAAAGGGGGAAATCTTGCGGCAAAGCCTTGTTTAAGAAAACATTCATGCGACAGTTTCTTCCAGTTAAAAAATTGTTTGATTCGCTACAACACACGAGAAATAAGACGTTAGAGGGATGCTTTTTCGAATGAGATTTTAGATTTCGAAGAAAATATATAGCAATTCTAACTGTATCTATAATAAAATTTTATATTAAACTTTTTCAATGCAACAGCATTATTATGAGGAATAGTTGGGAAGGAAAATTCCCTATTCCCAGATTCAAAGACGTTTCAGTTGATCGAAATAATGAATCGTGCTAATTTCCTCGTTTCCCACCGTCTCGGAGCAAAAAAGAGAAGGAAGCTGAGAAACTCACGAGCTTCATCGTGGATGACTGGAGCTTGGAAGAGCTGGATGGTGCTCAAACTGTTGCGAGTGGAGGACTGATGGAGTGGGAATCCGGCTGAGGGCCTTTTATATTTCGCCTTGGTCCTTGATTGACCTCTCACGCAGAAAATAGTGAGGTTTTCTTTTTTCCCTTTTTTTCTTTTTAGCACGCTGTGGTTTCCATCCTTCCGCGTTGGAGTCACGAGAGGACCCTGAGTCAAGCGCTATGGCTGCCACGCACGAATCGGGAATTCCATGTTGTAGCCTTGTTCCTTTCACAAGTGATTTCTGACATTTTGACATTTTGTGACTGGAGAATTTTTTTTTTTCCTGGTTACATGGGAGCTTTCCCGTCGCCATGAAGGGTTCCATCTCATTTCACACGAGTCCAGGCAGGCTTATGCAAAAGTTTAACCGTATACCAATAGTCTTCCATTCCCGTTGCCCGCGAACTTTGTCTCCAAACTCGAAACTCCGAGCTAGTGCAGTCAGATTTCGCGTGTGTTTACTTCTGGGGGAACCAGTTTCACATGAAAGCATTGAGCACTCTGAGATTGCAAGTACTCGAGAGATGCATATGAAATACCGGTCCCATTGGGAACATGTGACATGGGTGAAATGCACTTAAAAAAAAAATTCGGAAGTCCTTTTATCCAAATGGGAAGTTGGGCGATATTCGTGATTAGGCAAGAACTCAGACTTTCCTATCGTGTCCCGAAGCTCCTTTCTTGCACGCAACAATGCCAAAAATAAAATAAAATCAATCACGTGGAAGAATGAGGGATATCCTTCTCTGCCCTGTTCGGCCCGATAATAGTCTTCGACCTCAACTGACCCGAAACCCGAATGCCGATGCATTTAGTGCGCAATTAATTAGTAGTTTCAGTACCGACCGATAAATTTTTGCTAGTATTATAATGCATAAGTTGTAAGTTACTATCTGGAAACGTAACGAGTTAACCACCTCATTCCTTTCTCATTACGTCTGCTAAAATCTCCAGTATTTCATGTAGGCATAAAACTAAGCGACTCTAACTGGTCGGAATGGATAATGCATGCGACCTTTGTCCACGGGCGTATTTCTTTGCTCTCCTGAAGACAGGGCGCATGCGCTCGCGTCACGGGAGAGCAGAGAAAAAAAAATGGATCAGACTTGAATGCTCTCCAAGGGCAACGCCATGATGCTACTCTCCGTTATCTACAAAAAGTCCAGGGTCAGAAGAGGCGACAGAGCTTCTGTGGAGAGCTCTGCTAGCAAAGAGAACGTCTTCGTGACTGCGTCTGCCTCTCCTGGCAGAGCAAAGAAATTCCCCCCCCCCCTGCCCCAGGTGTCACGCAGCTCTCTAAAGAGCCGCCTTTTGTATAAAAAAAGAAAAAAAAAGTGGAGGACTCGAATGAGAGGGTAGGGTGCAGATATTTGCATATGCATTGAAGGGCGCGCCGACGCATCTCAGTTTACGTTAGTTGTGCCATACGTTTGCCGATCTGGGACAGCTCGGATGCGTCTTACGTTGAAAAACCAGGTGGAATCAAATTCGAAATTCTCGAAATTCTCGAAATTCGTTCCCAATGTTACGAACTGGAAGCCGAAAGCATAGCGGCTGAGATGAGCGGCTCTGTCTTCGGACGCCCTTCCCCAATTAAGCTTATCGTGGAACTGCATGAATAATTTTGAATTTGGATCGTGTTCATTATCTGGAGAAAAAGATATTTAAGACAAAAAATGCTGATGAATCAACTATCGATTTACCGTCCTCAAGCAAACGAATTCTTGCAACTTTTTACACTGGCACCATGGGCCGAGTGACACGTCGCTCGCTCCCTCTCGTGTCCCGCAGACGTAGCCAACGAAGATCAGTTGAAACGCCGCTCTCACACCGCTAATTGCAATCTGATTTCTTTGCGAGAACAAAAGGACGCCACTCGCTGAGAATTGGAGTTCATTCTGCAATGTCGGACGCCGATTGAGAGCAGTCGTCGAGCTTATGGAGTGGGTGAGGGGACCGGAGTCCGCATTTCATACCCTCAAAGCACGGCGTCACGCCGGCAGCGCCCTCTACAAGGCAGGTTTTCAAGTCGGTTCTGGAAGTTGTCAAGTCGAGTCAGATACAAGAAAGGGAAAGAGCCGATCAGATGCGGGAAGCCGAAATGGGGTTCGCCTAGGTCGATATCTGCGCAGATATCCGAACGGAAGACGAGGAATCCCGGCCCGCTACGAGGTCACTGAAGCGTGAAATTGTCAGCGAATTGAGATGGAGAGTACCAGCTAGCCATTAATTCGAAGAAATCGGTATGCCAGCAGTATGCTATCGAATATCGCCAGGAGAGAGAGAGAGAGAGAGAGAGGGAAGACACGAGCGCGATCCTCGACGATCTCTTTGTCTCCGTGTTCACGAGCGAATCCGTGGCGTCCCGACGTCGTCGGAAGTCGCCACGGCGCGTGTCGAGGATAAAATAATCACGGGGGAAAAGATCGAATAAGGAAGCCACTGGATGGAACGGCGACCTGCTCTGATGGTAATACCGGTACCGATGCTCAAATATGAATTATATCAATTATTAATAATATTCGTGAATGGCTTTTCGCGCGGATTTGTGCCTCGGGACTGCAAACCGACGAATGTCACACCGATCTCTAAGAAGCAGAATTAGAGCAAATCCGGGTGATTACAGCCCGGTAAGTCTCGCTACACTCCTGGAGAGATCATTGAAAGATAAGGAGATAAGAAGATTTCCTCTTCAGGGAACGCCCTCTTCAGGGACTCGAAGGTCGGCTTTTGAACGCGATGAAATCGTCTTACCAGCTTGCTCGAGATTTACAATCGGGTGAAAGAACAGAGAAATAAAGGGAAAATGTTTCAAACGAAGATTGCGAGGACGATATCGCGGACATCAGTCCACATCGAGATCGGAGAGGGGCAGCTCCAACGTCGGAGTCGAAACTATGGTCACGTGACCTTCACTGAAGGCATCTGCAGTGGAATAGAGGCTGCAAAGGCGATTCGACGGCCAGTCGAGACGGTGCGACCCGTGTCGTTTCGACGTCGATTTTGAGTCATCGCGGCAAGCCGCGTTCTTCGATATTGACTCGATATGATGCGTGTTTGAAACGACGGTGTTATTACGGCGTTGCATCGTTGTTGGCGTGCAGGTAAGGGAATTTTCGTATGAAAAGCATTTATGAATTTTCGGACTGTACTCACTGAAGAGAAATGGTGGACCTCTTTCAACCGTTTAATATCATTAAGGGAATCGATGATGAATACCCTGTTAGTTTTTTTATTTTTCAAATTCGAGGCCAGCAGCAGAATCAGAAAGAGCCAACGCAAGTTGCTAGAACCCCAGGTGGACCGCAGAGTCGCGACAGAACTTCTTCACTTGAAGGGTAACGAATTCGCGAAAGGCGTGAAACGACGAAGTGGCTGCTCCCGCAATGACCAGCTTCACGAAGAAGTTCCATGAGAAAAAACCGCAAAAAAAAGGGAATGAGGTGTCGAAATTAAGAAGCATGCAGGCTCGACCTCGACGTGGCACATCGTAATGGCCATAAGCGCCTCTTAACAGAGGGTCTAATTGAGCCCAAGCATGAAGTTTCCGATCGTTGGAATCCAGTCAGGCATGAATTTTCTTTCGTGCTGGGATCCAATCTTCGTTTCGTCTTTGTCGAAATGAAAAAATCTGCAAATGCGGTGGCAACTCTCTCCTTGCTCCTCGTGGGAAAAGGGTCTCGATTGCATCGATTTGCCTGTGAAATATTTCTTCAGTTCGTTCGATTCGTTTTTTGCTCAGTGAAATTCGGAAGTTTAAAAAAAGGCAGCCGTTTATTGTCTAGCTCGGAAAAGACAAGGTATGTGACTGAGGAATAAATGAACATGTTGTCACGTTCATCATGCCCGAAAGAATACTACATGGAATCGGAGTCTTTTGAATTTCGGTCATCAGTCGACGTCGAGTTAATCTGTCGGTCCTGGTATCCTTCAACCGCGGAATCGTCCTCCGCCGAATCCGCCGCCATAACCGCCGCCATAACCGCGTCCGCCACCAAAGCCTCGTCCGCCACCAAAGCCTCGTCCTCCTCCGTAGCCTGGGAAAAAGGGACACCAGCTGTTAGAGACTCGTGGAAAATGGTTTCGTTTTCGATGTTTTCGTAGGACTTGCCTCCACCGAATCCGCCGTATTTGGCTTCCTGAATGTCAAGATCGTCAGCCTCGTTGTCAGCAAATGCTAAGGCAGCTGCCAAGATGGCAAACAGAACCAGGATTCCCATGGCCTGAATCATAAAAAGATACATATTCATGTGCTTCTGTCTTTGAAGTGGGGAGAAAGATTGGGAGGATTTCTATGGTAATTCGTTTAATTGGTATATGTTCTTTAACAAAACGCGATAAACAAAATATCATTTTCTTTGATGAAGTCGTAGCACGAGAGTCGTATCTCCACGTATCGGACCGGTTCGCATCTTACTTACTTCATTACTTAGTGCCAGGGTTAGATTCATGCACTGTATAGTAAGCACGCCGGCCCTGGCAGTCCGTGAAAGGACTTGCGTTTTTCCATTTCCGGCGAAAAAAAAATCCGAAATAAATGTGACTAATTCGACTGCAAAGCCCAATGCTATAATGGGTCTAGAAAACTAAAATATTGCAGTTTTATCTGCAAAAAAATGTTTCACTCATTTCACCATAAGAGAAAAAATATTGGAGAGGGGATGCTTTTCGTGTGGGATTCAATATGTCAACGATGAGAGCAATTCCCATTTTCTCGATGATTGAATTTTCTCCTAGATTTACTTGAGACAACAGCATGAGTTTCTTTGAGAAATACTGCACTGTACTTGCGAGGGAAAACTCCCCCGTACCTCCCTTGGCTACAAAAGATCGATACGTTTTCAGTTGATCGAAATAGCTAATTGTCTAATTTCCATTCGTCTTGGTGCAAGAAAGAAAGTAAACTGAGAAACTCACGAGCTTCATCGTGGATGACTGGAGCTTGGAAGAGCTGGATGGTGCTCAAACTGTTGCAAGTGGAGAACTGATGGAGCAGCGATCCCAGCCGAGGGAATTTTATAGTCCCCCATGTCCTTGATTGAACTCTCATGCAGAAATTGGTGTCTTTTTTTTTTTTTTGCTTCACGCTATGGTTTCCATCCTTCCGCGATGGAGTCACGCGAGGACCCTGAATTAAGCGCCTTGGGTAATACGCCCCAATCGGAAACTCCGTGTTGTCGCTTTGTTCATTTCATAAGTCGTTTGAAAATGTAAACATTTTTGTAACTCTTTAGATATATTTTTTAGCGAGGAGGAATGACAATTTTCCTGTCTCCATTAATTATTCTGTCCTATGTCGCTAGTGTGCAAGCAATCTAAAAAGAAATCAATATTCTATACCATTTTTCCTGAAATCTTGACTTCTTCTCTTCAGTCGAATGGCCATCTTCATCCCCCTTCCTTCGCTCCTGCTCTCGTCGCTTTCTTCCGCGTTGGAATAGGAAATTCAGAGTTGGTGTGTGTTTCCCTCTGGGCGAACCAGGTTTCATATGAATGCAGAAAGTACAGATTGCAAGTACTTGAGGAATTTGTTTGAAGCATGGCTCCCTTAGAAAACAGGTGAGATTAGAATTCGAAAAATCTTATTTTCATAATGGGAAGTTGTGTAAGGCCTGCATTCGTGATTAGGTCAGAATTGTTTTCTCATGTCCCGTGGGTGCTTGTGGGTGGGGTTCTTGCAGGCAGGAATGCCAACTATAAAGGAAACTCTGGGACGTAGATGAAACACGGGAACTCATTCTCTTAACTAAATTCTCTTTAGACCCCTGTAAAAACCATTTTTTAGAACCCCTCTATGGTGGGAATTGTTTCTATTTCCCGAATAGTCTTGGTCTACATCCGACCGGAAACTCGAATGCCCATTCATTTAGTCCACAAAAACTATTTTGAAAACCAATCAGAATAATTTAGCTTATAATTATAAATTTGGTCATATGTTACTATCTGAAAACTCGTTTCCGGTCCTTTTCCCCTTCAATGCTCATTACGCATGCAAAAATCTCCATTGTTTCTTGTAGCTATCACATGATGGGATTTTAACTACTCGATGGATATTGTATCTGAGCTTTGTCCCTGAATGTTTTAATATTTGAAGGCTTGTGCTACAACATCCCAAGTGACTAGATGGAACGAGAAGGAGAGGCCGGTTGCTGTCACAGGTCTCAACATTGTTGAGACCTATATAAATTCAACATTCGGCTTATCTTGATTCATTCTTGCAATCCATGTCCTTCAATACTGACTCAACATGATGTATGTTGAAACTTGAATGCTCGGAGAACGTCGCCTCAATGTTGCCGCGCAGACTGGGAGGCAGACTGTTGCTTGAGAAGTGTTTATAAGTGCTGCGATCGCACACGAGAGGAGGTTCATGAAGTGGCGTTTCACGTCATCCAGGCATTTCACATCATTAAGGGAATGTAACACTTATATTGTAGTAGATTATTTTTTTCGACCCGATAGCAGCAGCATAAGCAGATCGAGGGGAAACACTTACTGGGTAAAATGCATTTAATCCATTGAAGCTAAACTAACGTGATCTCACAATGGTCCACTATGGGAATCAGTTTAACCGAGATGAACTTATTTGTGTAGACGCTCATCATAAAAAAGCAGGTGCGGCGCAGGTTGCGACAGAAGTTCTTTACTTTCACTGTCATGAACACTTGAAAGACTTTGATTGACGATCTTATGTCTGACCCGTCCCATGACTGGCTTAAATAGAGGCTTCATGCCTTCAAAGACAAAAAAAAATATTAGCGGTGTCGCTATAAGCATATAGAAAGCAGGTATGATCATGCTCTCACAAAATATCAATGTCTAAGGGTTGTAGGTCGAATCATTATTTATGACTTGAAAAAATCTACGTTTCTAATCTCACCTGTCTTTCAAAGAATGGAGAAACGGTAAGATATCGAAATCCCAAGTTTGTAGAAGCCAAATCTCGAGGCAGTGGCCGTTATTTCCAATCTAAGCATTCACCGTCAAGAAATTCGCGAATTCAATGTAGCACTCATGAAGCACCGACATCAGTCACTTTTATTCTAAGCAGAATAAAAGTGACTGATGTCGGTGCTTAAGCAGAGGGTGATATTCGACTTCATTCAATTCCGGCAGGTATAATTTACTACTCCCCCTAGTTTCGTCGCCAGAAGTTGCCAATTCTTGGAATCATGAATATTGTTTCTATCGTCTCGAGATCCAATCTTCATTTCGTACTGGAGGAAATAAAAAGCAACTTCATCTGCGAAGATTTTCATACCAGTTTTCGTCGAAGAAATTCACTGTTCACTTCTCTTTGTTGTTTTTGGAAGCAATCTCCATGCTACGGTTTTACAAAAACTCATTAGACCAAGAAAGGTGGATTTCTTGTCCCCGGAACCTAGGTGGTCTCTGAAACAGCGACTCGAGACGGCAACTGCGATGGCAACCTTCTCCTCGCCCCTTCTCATGACAGGGCGTCTTAGCAGTCCTTTTTTGCTTGTGATGCATTTTTTCTATTCGTTTGATTAGTTTCTTTTGCAGTGAAATTCGTAGGTATAAGAAAAGGATATGCTTTTATTGTCTAGCTCGGAAAAGGCAAGGTACGTAACTGAAGAAAAAATGAACATGTCGCATTCATTTCATCAAACTCAGATCACAAGTGAAGGAGAAAAGAAGAATTCTGCAAAGAATAAGAAAACATTTTCATATTGGTCATCATTGAGGTCGTTTTAATCCGTTGACCGTAGAATCCTTCAACCGCGGAATCGTCCACCGCCGAAACCGCCGCCATAACCGCCGCCAAAACCACGGCCGCCACCAAAGCCTCGTCCTCCTCCGTAGCCTGGGAAAAAGAAGACGCTGGTTCTTAGACATCCGTGTGAAACGGTTTTGTTTTCGGTGTTTTCGAAGGACTTGCCTCCACCGAATCCGCCGTATTTGGCTTCCTGAATGTCAAGATCGTCAGCCTCGTTGTCAGCATATGCGAAGGCAGCTGCCAATACGGCAAACATAACCAGGATTCCCATGGCCTGAATAAAATAAAAAAGAGATATAGTTGCTGCAGTTGTTGCTACTGAGAAACGTTTTGAAGATTTCTATAATAACTTGTTTTATTGTTTTTTACTTGCTACCCAAACAGGATCAACAAAACATCGCTTTTGTTGATGTAGTTGTGGTATGAAATGAAAATCTAACCTATCGAGGCCGGTTATCGCCCGACATTAATATCTTTGTGTCAATGTTTGATTCATGTACAGTAAGCATGCAGACTTCCACAGTCTGTTCAGGTACTTCATTTTTCCGTTGCCGGCTACAATAAATTTAAAGTGGAAAAATCCAACCGTACCGCCAGATGCGAAGGTGGGTGGTCGAGAAACTTGAATATTATGACCTTTTTTTCAATGTAAATAAATTGTGGAGTGGAGATTCTTTCCCGTGTGGGATTGTAAACATTTCTTTACAATAATAGCATTTTCCAATTTTTCTAAAATTGCATTTCGTCTTCTTCGAGAAATCGAAACAATAGCATGTGTGTCTCTGAGAAATAGTTATGAAGGGAAATTTATTATAGCTCTTAAAATATAGAAGCATTCCTGGGTATATCGAAATAGCGAGTCAAGATAATTTTCTAATTTCTCACCGTCTCGGTGCAAGGAAGACAAGGGAACTGCGAAACTCACGAGCTTCATCGTGGATGACTGGAGCTTGGAAGAGCTGGATGGTGCTCAAACTGTTGCAAGTGGAGAACTGATGGAGTGGGAACCCGGCTGAGGGCCTTTTTATCGTCCCCCTTGTCCTTGATTGACCTCTCACACAGAAAATGGTGTGGTTTTTTTTTGTTGTTTGCACGCTGTGGTTTCCATCCTTCCGAGATGTTGTCCCTTGAGGACTCCGAACCCAGCACTATGGGAACCATGCACTAATCGGAAATTCGTGTTGTCGCTTTGTTCATTTCAAATGTTATTTCAAAATTTACGTGCTGAGAAATTAAATTTCCTTTCGGGTGCATTGGAGCTTTCCCGTCGCCATGAGGGGTTCTATCTTATGCCGTTTGAGTGCAAACAAATTCCTGCAAAATCCTAGCCGTTTACCTATTTTCCATAATTTTCGTTGCCTGGGAATTTTGTTTCTAAACTTGAATGACTGTCTTCCTCGGACTTCCTTCGTTCCTGCTCTCGCCGCATCCGCCCATGCTGGAGTAAGCAATCCTAAATTGGCATGTTTCCCAATGGGTGAATCGGATTTCATATGAATTCTTTAAGTACTTTCAGGTTGCATCTACTTGCGAGATTCATATGAAACCTGGCTCCCTCTGAGAGCATGTGATTTTAGTGAAATGGTCCAACGAAAGTTTGAATTCAGAAATCCTTATTTGCTAATAGGAAGTTGTGCAAGACCTGCATTTGTGATGAAGTCAGAATTGAGATGTTCCTATCATTTCTCGATGGAACCAAAACCTCGAACCTAGTTTCGCTGATCTGTGGCGGTTAGTTTTTGTTCCAGAATGCGCACACCCACGGTCGGCTTTATAATCCCCTGCTATCTTCATTCGAAGAGCTCCTTGTACTGCTCGCGAACGTGGAACAACGCACTTACTACTATTCCTTCTTCTATTGTAAACTCTGGTGGATTTCTAAGCCGCACTTCAGTTGCAGTTGAACTATAGCCCGAAGATGGTCCTAGTTCGATTGCAGTTCCAGTGAATGGAACTAAGACTGGACTTTGAATGGACTGAGATTTTGAAATCATTCTCCAGTTCCTGTTTCACTGGGGTTGGAGTCAGACTGGAGTTGTCACTCGCCGCGATTACTTCTGCAACTGACCAAAACTGCATATTGTTGCAGTCCGACTTCTCGTTGGCCCATTCATAACTCCCTTTTCCGTTATTGATATAAATGAATTGAAACGGTTCGACGCCAGCCACAAATCGTTGTCGTTTTCGTGATTGTGTTCGTCGCTGCTTTAGAACGTAATGGCATGCGGGGTGCTTCATAGCCAAGATTTGCGAATGGCAAAGCCAAGCCATGTATCGTCCTCGTTCCACCGTGACATGATAAGGAAAAGCAAGCAGCACCAACTTAAACTCAGAGGAAAAAGAAATCAAGACAGATGTGTGTTTATTAGCTTGCCCTTCCCCTCGAGACAGTTGCCTAAGGGTGGGTCTAATTCGAGTTCTCCAAGCGCCATGACAGAAGAGAGGCTTTAAACATACTAATTGATTGGAACCATAGTCACACTCTGGTCAGACTGAAGTCTGACTAAGATTGGACGGGCGTCAACACAGATTCTCGCAAATGCAGTCTGACTAGGGATCAATTGGCCCATTTCGACTATTCACGGACTAAAAACCTACGGTAACTGAACTGGAACTGGAATCGAACTGAAACTGAACTGAAACCTAAATGCCCGTTTGAAAACAACCTCTAATTATTCATGACTTGAAAAAATCTACGTTTCTAATCTCCCCTGTCTTCCGAAAGCTGGAGAAACGGTTAGACATCGAAATCCCAATTTCGTGGAAGCCAAACATCAAAGGGGTGGCCATTCTTTCCTATCTAAGCATTCTCCGTCAAGAAATTCGCGAAATCAATAAAACACTCATGAATCACTGAAGTCATTCCCTTTTTATCTATGCTGAGGGTAATTTTCGACTTCATTCAATTCCGGCAGGTATAAATAACTACTCTCCCTAGTTTCATCGCCAGAAGTTGCCAATTGTTAGAATCATAAATATTGTTTCTATCGTCTCGAGATCCAATCTTCATTTCGCCCCAGAGGAAATAAAAAGCACCTTCACCTGCAAAGATGTCAATCCCAGTTTTCGTCTAAGAAATTCACCGTTCACTTCTCTTCCTTTTTCGTGGAAGCAATTTCCATGCTACGGTTTCACAAAAACTCATTACCCCGAAAAAAGTGATTGGCATAAACTCATTAGCCAGAAATTAATTGTCCCAGGAATTCAGGTGGTATCTGAAACTGCGACGATGAGACAGATCCATAGTCGCTTCGAGGGTGAGACTCGAGATGGCAACTACGATGCCAACCCTTTCCTTTGCCACTTCGCCCCAAAACAATAGGCTGCTTCCATCATGCTTGCAATGCCTCTCTGACATGCCAATCTGTTAAGGCTTTTCACGCTGTTTATCCAATGACGCCCATCCGACTTCATGAGGTTGATTTTTATCTCATCTGATCAAATTATACGCTTCCATTCCTCTATTGTCCAATGTTTCTTGCGGTAGGCGAATTCCACCAGCTGTTCAGGCTCTAGCAGGTCGGCATGTGAGGGGAACGTGCAAGCATAGTGGGGTCGTCCTGACCTTTTGGGGCTACATAACGCCCGAAGGAGTAGCAGATGGGTGTCAAATACGAGGAAGAATAGATGCCAGGGTGTATACAAGCATCATCGAGGACGAATTGCTCAAGACAGTTGAGCTCGACCAGCTGGAAGTGAGAGAGGTTGTTTTTCAGCAAGACAATGATCCGAGACACACCTCGCGGATGGCTCACCAATGTTTCCAAGACCACAGAATCGAGGTCCTAGAATGGCCAGCTGTCACCAAACCTCAACCCAATGGAACAATTGCGGCAAGACTTGAAGCGAAGACTAGCTCTGTACGAAAATGAGCCATTCAGCATCCACGAATTGTGGCGGCGGGTCACAACCGAGTGGGATGCCATTCCCATCCAAACATCCTTGGACTTGATCGAAAGCTTGTCTAGAAAGGTACTGGTAGTGCTGAAGACCGAAGGCGAATAGGCAGAGTATAAATAAATACGAATTTCTGTATGTCCGAGTGAGAGGGACAAAATTGTGTCAATGACATGTTTGACTTGAACAGCTGCAGCTCAGCCAATAGGAGGCCAGTTGACACGTGACTAGCACTAATCGAAAGCCAGGAAGTAGGAGAATGATTGATTGAAATTTAAGTTAAATTGAATACGTCATACTCGAGTTATGAGATATCAACTAGAACTGTGTGAAACATTGACACAGTTTCGTCCCTCACTGCATGTGGGCTTTGCCTCCGATTGTTTTAATATTGGAGGACTTGTGCTGCAACATCCCAAGTAGAGAGAAGAAACAAGAAGGAAATGTCACTGTCACTGGTCTCAACATTTTTGAGACCTGTATAAATTCAACATTAGGCTCATCTTGAGTCATTGTGGCAATCCATGTCCTTCAATACTGACTCAACATGATGCATGTTGAAACATGAATGCTCTCACATCACCTCAATATTGCCGTGCAGACTGGGAGATAAATAGAAAAAGAGACTGTTATATGAGAAACGTTTTAAGTGTTGGGATTGAACTCACTTCAGAGAAGGTTAATTAAGTGGGATGTTCCTCCCTTCACGGACAAAACAAAAAAAGGAGCAGTGTCTAGGTAAGCATATAGGTAGGTACAATCAAAAAGACTCAATGTCCAAGAGAGGTAAGCTTTACAATATATGAATATACATGACCTCAACAAAGGACTTCATAATTTCCGGATACGTCTCCATACGCACAATACCCAAACCTTGCACCTTGAACCAAAGTTTGGCTGATCTGTGGTGATTACTTCTGTTCCAGAATGCGTACACCCACCATCGGCTTTATAATCCCCTTCCACCTTTATTCGATGAGCTCCACGTACTGCTCGCGAACGTGGAACAACGTACTTGCTCTTTTCTTCTTCTTTCCTCTACTGTAAACTCTAATGCCTGCCATGTCGAAGTGCCCCTTGGAAATACTTTAACGGCATATGTCTAGGCAAATATTTCATTAGTGGGATTTAGTTTAGCAGCCTGAAGGAAAAGGGAAACGCGTGAAGTTGAGAAGTCGGCACCGCCATGAACTACTTGTGTGAAAGTGAAACTTCAAGATATCTACTGTAGATGGAGATGAGAGACTCATGAAAATAAAAAGGACCTTCATCTGCGAAGATTTTTCCATCCCAGTTTTTCGTCTACGAAATTCAACATCTTTGTTCGCTGAAGGGTTCGACAAAAACAAATTTCCCCCTGGAGAAGTGAATTTCTTGTCCGGTGGCCCCGGAATCAAGGACGATGGGACAGATCGATAGTCGCTTCGAGGGTGCGACTCCATGCAGCATCTGCGATGGCAACCTTCTCGTCACCCCTACTCATGACAGGGCGTCATAGCAGTCGTTTTTCCTCGTAATACATTTTTTCTTTTCATTTAATTAGTTTGTTTCGTAGTGAATCTTGGAGGTAAAAGAAATAACTTGCTTTTATTGTCTAGCTTGGAAAAGAGAAGGTACGCGACTGAGGAATAAATGAACATGTTGTCATAATCACTTCATCGAACTCCAATCACAAGTGAAAGAGAAAAGAAGAATTTTGCAATGAATAGGAAGACATTTTCATATTTGTCATCTATCGATCGTTGATGTCATTTTATTCCGTTGACCATAGAATTCTTCAACCGCGGAATCGTCCTCCGCCGAAACCGCCGCCATAACCGCCGCCGTAACCACGTCCGCCACCAAAGCCTCGTCCTCCTCCATAGCCTAGAAAAAGGGACACCAGCTGTTAGAGACTCGTAGGGAATGGTTTCGTTTTCGGCGTTTTCGTAGGACTTGCCTCCACCAAATCCGCCGTATTTGGCTTCCTGCAGGTCAAGATCGTCAGCCTCGTTGTCAGCATATGCGAAAGCAGCTGCCAAGATGGCAAACACAACCAGGATTCCCATGGCCTGAATCATAAAAATGATACATATAGATGTGCTTCTGTCTTTGAAGCGGGGAGAAAGACTGGGAGGATTTCTAGGATAACTCGTCTCATTGGTATATGTTCGCTAACAAAACACGATCAACAAAAAATAACATTCACTTATAATGTCCTAGCATGAGAGGTATATCTCCACGTATCTGATCGATTCGCACCTTCCTTACTACATTACTTAGTGCCAGGGTTCGATTCATGCTCTCTACAGTAAGCACGCCGGCCCTGGCACTCCGTGAAAGGACTCGTGAGTTTTTCTATATCTGGCGAAAAAAATTCCGAAATAAAAGTGAGTAATTCGACTGCAAAGCCAAATTCTATGGTAGGTCGAGAAAACTTTAATACGTCAGTTTTATCAGCAAAAAAATGTTTCAGTCATTTCATCTGAAGAGGAAAAAAGATAGAAAAGAGGATGCTTTTCCTGTGAGATTCAATATGTCAACGATGAGAGCAATTCCCACTTCCTCTATGATTGAATTTTTTCTTAGATTTCCATGAGACAACAGCACGATTGTCTATGAGAAACACTGCATTGTACTTGCGAAGGAAAACTCCCCGTACCTCCCTTGGCTACATAAGATCGATACGTCTTCAGTTGATCGAAACAACAAGTCGTGCTAATTCTATAATTTCTCGCCGTCTTTGTGCAAGGAAAACGAGTAACTGAGAAACTCACGAGCTTAATAGTGGATGACTGGAGCTTGGAAGAGCTGGATGGTGCTCAAACTGTTGCAAGTGGAGAACTGATGGAGCAGCGATCCCAACAGAGGGACTTTTATTGTCCCCCATGTCCTTGATTGAACTCTCATGCAGAAATTGGTGTGGCTTTTTTTTTTTGCTTCACGCTATGGTTTCCATCCTTCCACGATGGTGTCACGACAGGACCATGAGTTAGGCGCCATGTGTAACACGCCCCAATCGGAAACTCTGTGTTGTCGCTTTGCTCATGTCTTAAGTGGTTTGAAATGATAAAATTTTTGTAATTTGTGAGATATTTTTTTTGGCGAGTATGGATGAAAACTTTCCCGTCGCCTTGAGGGATTCCATCAATGACACAAGTGTGCAAGCAAAGTCATGCTCGATCATAACTGGATACTATTATTCCTGAATTCCTGACTTCATTTCACTGGAATGGCCGTCTTAATCCCCTTTCCTTCGCCCCTGCTCTCGTCACTTTCTTCCGCGTTGAAGTAGGAAATCCAAAGTTGGTGTGTGTTTCCCTCTGGGCGAACCAGGTTTCATATGAATGCAGAAATTACTTTTAGATTGCAAGTACATGATGAATTTGTCTGAAGCACGGCTCCCTTAGAGAACAGGTGAGATTAGAATTCGAAAATTCATATTTTCGTAATGGGAGGTTGTGCAAGGCCTGCATTCCTGATTAGGTCAGAATTGTTTTCTTCTCATGCCCCGTGGGTTCCTTTCTTGCAGGGAGGAATGTCAATTATAAAGTAAACTCTGCGACATAGATGAAACACGGGAACTCATTCTCTTGACGAAATTCTCTTTAGACCCGTGTAAGAACCCATTTTTTTAAACCTCTCTGTGGCGGGGAATTTTTTTTCCATTTCACAAATAGTCTTGGCTTACGTCCGTCCAGTAACCCGAATGCCCATTCGTTTAGTCCACAAAAATTATTTTGAAAAACCAACCGAAATAATTTAGCTTACAATTATAAATTTGGTCATATGTTACTATCTGTAAACTTGTTCCTGGTCCTTTTCCACTCCAATGCTCATTACGCTTGCAAAAATCTCCAATGTTTCTTGAAGGTCCCCAGTAGCACATAACATTGAATCAATGTTGTTTCATTGTTGTTATCACGTGATGCTATTTCAACAAGTCGATGGATATTGTATCAGAGCTTTGTCCCTGTTTGTTTTAATATTGGTAGACAAGTGCTGCAACATCCCAAGTGGCAAGAAGAAATGAGGAGAGGCCGGTCGCTGTCGCAGGTCTCAACATTGGTGCGACCTGTATAAATTCAACATTCATTGTAGCAATCCATGTCCTTCAATACTGACTCAACATGATGCATGTTGAAACTTTAATACTCGGACAACTTCGCCTCGATGTTGCTGCGCAGACTGGGAAATAGACTGTTGCTTGAGAAGTGTTTAAAGTGCTGAGATTGCACACACGAGAGGAGGTTCATGAAGTGTGCGTTTCACGTCATCCATGAATTTTACAACTGAACGGAATGGAAAACTTATATCGGGGTCGATTCTTTTTCGACCCGATGGCAGCAGCATAAGCAGAACCAGAAGAAACACTTGCTGGGTGAAATGAAGACAAGCTAAACTAGCGTGATCCCACAAAGGTCCCCTATGGGAATCAGTTTAACCCAGATGAACTTATTCCGGTAGACGCTCATCATGAAAAAAGCAGATGCGGCGCAGGTTTTGCGACAGAAGTTCTTTACTTACACTGTCATGAACACTTGAATCACTTTGAGTGGCGATGTTATGTCTGACCCGTCCCATGACTGGCTTAAAAAAAGGCTTCATGTCTTCAACGACAAAAGAAATATTAGCGATGTCGCTATGAGCATATAGAAAACAGGTATGATCATGCTCCCATAAAATATCGATGTCTAAGAGTGGTAGGTCGGAAAATTATTCATGACTTGAAAAAATCCACGCTTCTAATCTCCCCTGTCTTCCGAAGGCTGGAGAAACGGTTAGACATCGAAATCCCAATTTCGTGGAAGCCAAACATTGAGGCAATAGCCGTTGTTACCTATGTAAGCATTCACCGTCAAGAAATTCGCGAATTCAATTAAACACTCACGAAACACTGACGTCATTCCCTTTTTATCTATGCTGAGGGTAATTTTCGACTTCATTCGATTCCGGCAGGTATAAATTACTACTCGTCCTCGGTTCATCGCCAGAAGTTGCCAATTGTTAGAATCATGAATATTGTTTCTATCGTCTCGAGATCCAATCTTCATTTCGATCTAGTGAAAATAAAAAGTACCTTAATCTACGAAAATTTTCATCCCAGTTTTCGTCGAAAAAAATCACTGTTCATTTCTCTTTGTTGTTCATGGAAGCACTCTCCATGCTACGGTTTCACAAAAACTCATAACACCAAGAAAGATGGATTTCTTGTCCCAGAAACTTAGGTCTCTGAAACAGTGACGATGAGACGGATCCATAGTCCCTTCGAGGGAGCGACTCGAGACGGCAACTGCGATGGCAACCGTCTCTTCGTCCCTTCTTGTAAGAGGGCGTCTTAGCAGTCCTTTTTGCATATGATGCATTTTTTCTATTCGTTTGATTCGTTTCTTTCGTAGTGAATCTCGGAGGTATAAGATAAGGATATGCTTTTATTGTCTAGCTCGGAAAAGGCAAGGTATGTAACTGAAGAAAAAATGAACATGTTGTCGCATTCATTTCATCAAACTCAGATCACAAGTGAAGGAGAAAAGAAGAATTCTGCAAAGAATAGGAAGACATTTTCATATTGGTCATCTTTCGATCGTTGATGTCATTTTAATCCGTTGACCATGGAATTCTTCAACCGCGGAATCGTCCTCCGCCGAAACCGCCGCCATAACCGCCGCCGTAACCACGGCCGCCACCAAAGCCTCGTCCTCCTCCATAGCCTGGGAAAAAGAAGACGTTTGTTCTTAGACATCCGCATGAAACGGATTTGTTTTCGATGTTTTCGTAGGACTTACCTCCACCAAATCCGCCGTATTTGGCTTCCTGAATGTCAAGATCGTCAGCCTCGTTGGCAGCATATGCGAAGGCAGCTGCCAAGACGGCAAACAGAACCAGGATTCCCATGGCCTGAATACAATTTAAAAAACAGAAATATATATTTGCTTCAGTTGTTGCTACAGGAGAAATATTTTGAATATTTCTATTATAGCTCGTTTTATTGTTTTTTATTCGCTGCCCAAACAGGATTTACAAAACATAGCTTTTGTTGATGTACTTGTGGCATGAAGTGAAATTCTAGCCATTCGTGTTCGGTTCTCGCCCGACATTAATATCTTCGTTTCAATTTTTCATTCATGTAGAAAAACATTCAGACTTCTGCAGTATGTTCAAGGAAATCATTTTTACATTCCTGGCAACAAGAAATTTAAAGTGGAAGAATCCAACTGTACCGCCAGAGGCGGTGGCGGGTGGTCGAGAAACTTGAATATCATAACATTTTTCAATGTAAAAAAATTGTGTCATTCAATACTCACTATAAGAAAAAAAATTATCTGAGTGGAGATGCTTTCCCTTGTGGGATTGTATATATTTCTTTACAATAATAGCAATTTCCAGTTTCTCTATAAATTTTCATTTCGTACTCTCCGAGAATTCGAGACAACTGCATGTGTGTCTGTGAAATTGTTATGAAGGAAAATGTATTATGTCGCTTAAAATATCGAAGAATTCATCAGTGTATCGAAATAGCGAGTCAAGGTAATTTTCTAATTTCTCATCGTCTCGGTGCAAGGAAGACAAGGGAACTGAGAAACTCACGAGCTTCATCGTGGATGACTGGAGCTTGGAAGAGCTGGATGGTGCTCAAACTGTTGCGAGTGAAGAACTGATGGAGTGGGAATCTGGCTGAGGGCCTTTTATTGTCCCTGTGGTCCTTGATTGACCTCTCACGCAGAAAATGGTGTGGTTTCTTTTTTTTCGTTTGCACGCTATGGTTTCCATGCTTCCGCGATGTGGTCCCGTGTGGACTCTGAGCCCAGCGCTATGGGAACCATGCACTAATCGGAAATCCATGTTGTCCCTTTATTCGTTTCACAAGTTATTTCAAAATTTACGTACTGAGAAATTAAATTTCCTTTCGGGTGTATTGGAGCTTTCCCGTTGCCATGAGGGGTTCTATCTTATGCCGTTTGAGTGTAAAGAAATTCCTGCAAAATTCTAGCCCTGTACTTTTTTTTCCATAACTTTTGTTGTCTGCGAATTTTGTTTCTTAACTTGAATGACTGTTTTTATCGGACTTCCTTTTGCTCCTGCTCTCGCCGCATCTGTCCGTGGTGGAGTAGGCAATCCGAAATTGGCTGGTTTCCCACTGGGTGAATCGTGTTTCCTGTGAATGCTTAAGGTACTGTACTTTCAGATGCAACTACTTGAGAGATTTATATGAAACCCGTCTCACTTATAGAGCATGTGATATTAGTGAAATGTTCCAACCAAAAGTTAGAATTCAGAAATCCTCATTTGCTAATAGGAAGTTGTGCAAGACCTGCATTTGTGATGAGGGGCAAAATTGAGATTTTCCTCTCGGGTCCCAATGGTTCCTTTCTTGTACGCAAGAATGCTAAAAAAAAATTAAATTGATGATGCATGTGGGCTTTGTCTCTGATTGTTGTCATATTGGAATACTTGTGCTGCAACATCCCTAGTTGAGAGAGAGAAGGAAAGGTCATTGTCACAGGCATAGTCGGCGATTCATTGGGGTCTCGTGGGCTCGGAGCCCCCCCCCCCCCCCCCCCCCGCCCCCCC
>CAJPEV010000408.1:116195-127441 GCA_905338385.1 Darwinula stevensoni
GGCCCACCCCCCCCCCCCCCCCCCCCCAAAAAAAAAAAATAAATAAATACAAAATTTGGCATGAGGGGCTCAGCCCCCAAAAAATTTGGGAGGAGTTCATCCCCCTGAAGAATTAAATTTTTTTATTATTATTTTTTTTTTTTAGAACTGACTTGGGGATTTTAGTCCCAAGAAAATATTTCATTTCCATCCGACAGTTCGTAGCGTCGGAGTGTACAGTTGGTTCTAGGTTCAGTGGAAAAATAAAAGCAAACAATATCTCAGGACAAATAGATGATTAAAATGGAGCCAAAAGACCTTCGGCTTAGCTTCCTGACAATGGGTTGAATGGGAAAGATATTTGACCGAGGGAGGCTGAAGGGAAATTTGTGCGAAGATTAAATCCTTCAATGGTGTGAATATTAAATCCAACAACTCAATTGCTGGTTTCTTCCCTCCTTCGTCATCGGTGAAATTTGCTCAACAACAACCACCATCCAACAATCCTGAAAATGTGACATGATTCCCAACATGTCATGCGGCAATTTTCTCAGATCTTTCCCTTAACCTATTTGATGAATGATGCTATTGGTGCCATAGGATAATGGAAAAGTTTGCCGTCACAAACCTCCGAGTAGACCTCACAAGAAATGTTGAATGTGAAGATTCGTGCAGTCCTTCCAGCGGGGGGGGGGGGGGAGAAATCTTAGGAAGTTGAGATGCGGCCCTCTGTATCGTACTCAGTCGAACGGGACAGAGGAAGCAAGTTCCAACAGAAGTGACGCGAGTGTTATGCCTGGTTATCATTCAAACGTTCCATAGGGAAGGGTAAGCATTCGAGAAAGGCCTCCTAACGTCCTCAAACAAGAAAGACAATGCGTTTATAAGTGTTGGATCCAATAATTGGAAAGGTTTTCCGCTCGTGAGAAGCCCGAGTGTCACATGCCGTGAGGCATGCTCGAAGCTCCAGGCACTGTTTTCAGGGGCGAACGTGATGGGTGAAATCAGATTGGCTGGGTCGATCTCCTTCGTGCCAGAAGAACATTAGAGATCACTTTCATTACCATCATTTCATCAGTTACTTGGAGGGTAAGGACGAGGTCATGAAGACAATAAAGGAAACCTCTTTCAGATACTGAAAGTGAGGGCCAATGATTGTGAAAAACTGAGGGAGTGGTTGAACCGAGGACATCGTCGCGGAAAATGGTTGAGGATGGATAGAATGAGATTCTCCAAATAATGATGTCCTGCAGAAAGGAATATAGGAGGTCCATTCATCCAAATTTTTCGCTATAATGATCGACGAAGCGAAAGATTGCTCTCATTCCGAGCAAGTCAGAATTTTCTTGCGCAAGTGACTCAGGGTGACCTGAATGTGAGCGAGTCTTTCATGGAATTTTATGAAACATACTTTGAAACCTTCCGTACTTCCATAGTGAAGGATGCGTTGCTGAGGTTTCACTGAAAATCACTGATTCAGATGAAGACGTAATCCCTCTGAGAGGAGGGGGGTGAGGGAAAGCGAGGACAAGAGTATGATAAATAGTTCGGAGCCCCCCCCCAAATTTCTCAACAAATCTCCGCCTATGGTCACAGGTCTCAACATTGTTGAGACTTGTATAAAATCAACGTTTGGCTCATCGTGAGTCATTGTGGCAATCCATGTCCTTCAATACTGACTCAACATAATGCATGTTGAAACATGAATGCTCTCACATCACCTCAATATTGCCGTGCAGACTGGGAGATAAATAGAAAAAGAGACTGTTATATGAGAAACGTTTTAAGTGTTGGGATTGAACTCACTTCAGAGAAGGTTAATTAAGTGGGTCGTTCATGCTTTCACGGGCAAAACAAGAAAAGGAGCAGTGTCTCTGTAAGCATATAGGAAGTAGGTACGATCATGCTACCAACAAAAAATCGCTGCGCAAGAGAGGTAGGCTTTACAATACATTTACATGAATGACCTCAACACAGGACTTCATCATTTCCGGATACGTCTCCATACGCAAATACCCAAACCTTGAACCTTGAACCAAAGCTTCGCTGATCTGTGATGGTTAGTTTTTGTTCCAGAATGCGTACACCCACGATCGGCTTTATAATCCCGTTCTACCTTTATTCGATGAGCTCCTCGTACTGCTCGCGAACGTGGAACAACGTACTCGCTACTATTCTTTCCTCTATTGTAAACGCTAATGCCTGCCATGTCGAAGTGCCCCTCGTGCACATTTCTACGCTCCCCTGTCTTCCGAAGGCTAGACAATCGATTTGACCTCGAAAACCCAAATTCTAGAAAGCCGAATCTCTTGGCAGTGCCCGTATTTCCTCAGAGATGCGTTCACCCAAGAAGTACGCGAATTCATGAAGCACTCATAAGGCAATGGTGTTATTCCCTTTTTATCTTTCCTGGTGGTGATATTCGACTTCATTCAATACCGGTAGGTATAACTTACTCGTCACCCTAGTTTCATCGCTAGAAGTTGCCAATCGTTTGAATCCAGTCAAGCATGAAAGTTGTTCCTATCGTCTCTAGATCAAATCTTCAATTCCTAATAAAAGGCACCTTCATCAGCGAATATGTTCATCCTAGTTATTCGTCTAAGAAATTCAACATGCCCTTATCTTTGTTCGCCGAACGGGTCGACAAAAATTAATTTCCCACTGAAGATGTGAATTTCTTGTCCAGTGGCCGCGGAATCAAGGACGACGGAACAGATCGAAAGTCGCTTCGAGGGTGCGACTCAAGACCGCAACTGCCATGGCGACCCACTCATCGCCCCTTCTCATGACTCAGGTCTTAGCAGTCGTTTTTCCTCGTGATGCATTTTTTCGATTCGTTCGATTAGTTTCTTTCGTAGTGAAATTCGGAGCATAAGAAAAGAGATCCTTTTATTGTCTAGCTCGGAAAAGAGAAGGTACATGACTGAGAAATAAATGGACATGATTTCACATTCATTTCATCAAACTCAAATCACAAGTTAAGGGAGAAAAAAGAATTCTGCAAAGAATAGGTAGACATTTCCATATTGGTCATCTATCGATAGTCGATGTCGTTTGAATCCGTTGACCGTAGTATCCTTCAACCGCGGAATCGTCCTCCGCCGAATCCGCCGCCATAACCGCCGCCATAACCGCGTCCGCCACCAAAGCCTCGTCCACCACCAAAGCCTCGTCCTCCTCCGTAGCCTAGAAAAAATGGACACCAGCTGTTAGAGACTCGTGGGGAATGGTTTCGTTTTCGGCGTTTTCGAAGGACTTGCCTCCACCGAATCCGCCGTATTTGGCTTCCTGAATGTCAAGATCGTCAGCCTCGTTGTCAGCATATGCGAAGGCAGCTGCCAAGATGGCAAACAGAACCAGGATTCCCATGGCCTGAATTAAGAAAAAGAAAAGATATAGCGATTTGCTTCAGTTGTTGCTGCGGGAGAAATATTTTGAGAATTTCTATGATAAATCGTTTCATTGATGTGTGTTCGCTAACAAAACAGGATAAACAAAACATCGTTATTGTTGATGGAATCGTGGCATGAGAGATAAATATGACCGTTTCGGGTCAGTTCTCGCCCGCCATACAACATTACTTCTTATCAGAGTTTGATTCATGCACAGTAAGCACGCAGGCTCTTCTGTCCATAGAAGTACTCCTGGGTTTTTCCATTTCAGGCGACAAGAATCCGGAAAAAGGGAGACCAATTCAATTGCAAAGCTTGGTGCAAAGGCCAGTAGGCAAGAAAGCTTAACATGACAATTCTTCCCATTTAAAAAAAATTGTTTGATTCATAACACCATATGAGAAATAAAGTTGTCGAGAGGATACTCTTTCGTGTGAAATTGTAGATTTCTACGACAATTGCTGGCACCACTTACTTTCATATAACATTTTATTTTAAACTTCTTTACCCTTTCATACAAATTTTTTTGCTGAAATCACAATTTCTCTGTTTACCCATTTAGGCAACATCACTTACAGATGACAAATCGATTGGTACCTGAATGGGTTAATGCAGCAGCATGAGTGTCTATGAGGAATAGTTGTGAAGGAAAATTCCCTACACTGCTTTAGGCTTCAATTCAAAGACATCTTCCGTTGATCCAAGTAATGAATGATTCTAATTTCATTGGTTCACACCGTTTTGGTGCAAGACTCTCCTGTGACTCTTTGAGTGCTCGAAGTAGCACCTACTGACCTCGAACCTTCTCGACCTACCACGAGTTTGACAACGTTCACCTCTTGACTACCTCACCCTTAAGCCGACTCCCGGAATTATAGTTCGCCTTGGTCCTTGATTGACCTCTCAAGCAGAAAATTGTGAGGTTTTCTTTTTTTCTTTTTAGCACGCCATGGTTTCCATCCTTCCGCGATGTAGTCACGAGAGGACCCTGGGACCAACGCAATAGACACCACGCACCTATCGGAAACTTTGTGTTGTCGCCTTGTTCATTTTACGCGTAGTATGAAGATTTTTTTTTGTTTTTGTAACTCTTAAGATATTTTGTGGGGGAGGATGTATGGGAGCTTTCTTGTCGCCATGAGGGATTCTTTCCCATGTCGCAAGAGTGCAACCAAATTCATTCAAAATCCTAATTGCATACTATCGCTCCTTAAATCACTTTGCCCGCGAACTTTGTCTCCAAACTTGAATGGCTGCATTCATCCCTCTTCCTTCGCTCCTGCTCTCGCCGCATCCGTCCGCGCTGGAGTAGAAAATCCAGAGTTGGCGTGCTTCCGTCTGGGCGAACCTGGTCTCGAATGAATGCAGAAAGTAATTCCATTTCGCAAGTACTTCAGGGATTCGTATGAAATACGGCTCCTTTAGAGAGCATGTGAGATGATTGAGTTGCGCTTTAAAAAAAATTCTTAAATTCTTTTTTTTCTGAATGGAAAGTTTGAAAATACTTGAGTAGGTCAGAATCTAGACCTTCCTATTGTGGCCCGATCGCTCCATGTTTGGATGCCAGAATGCCAAAAATAAATAAAAAACTCAGTGACTAGAAAGAAATGCGAGAAAACATTCTCTTGACGAAGTTTTTTAGCCATGCTTGGCCCCATTGATCTTGGCCCACACCCGATCCGAAACCCTAATATCAGTGCATTTAGTCAGCAAGAAATTAGTATTTTCAGTTCAAACCAGAAACATTTTGTTTTTTTTTGTTCCCTTTTTTTCCATCTTTCTTTCACGCTATAGTTCCCATCTTTCCGCGATGTAGTCACGAGATGACTGAATCGAGCGTTATGGGAACCAAGCACGAATCCGAAACTTACTTTTGTCGCTTTGTTCATTCGTCAAGTGATTTGAACATTTTGTAATTTTAATAACTCTAAAGTGATTAAACTTTTTTTTGGCTGAACGAAAACTTTCCAGCCGCCACCAGGTGTTCCCTGTCGCGTCGCAAGGGAAAGCAATTTCATGCAGAAACGTAATTGGATTCTTGATTCCTGATCTGAATGCTAAGGCTGTATTGCTCGCGAACTTAGTGTCAAAATTCGGATGGTTGAGAAGCGATATAGGACAGTGACGTCACCAACAGTTTTTAAACGCGCAAGGAAGACGTCTAAGACGTGGAGGGACTTTTCCAGCCATCGCGACATGAGATCTACCAATCAGGAACGACTTGATAGTCGCGTGAGCACAGCAAGTGATAGACGCGTGATTCGTTCAAGTCAGACATCCTGAAAGGAAAGCTGCACTGTTAGCGAAGATGGTTCGGCTTTTATCCCCGAAAGGGTGTTTCAGCTGCAACTTATTTATCCTTTGTGGGTTACAGATTTAGCCTTTTTTAATACGTCAAATTAAAAATCCTAAATAATTTTTTTTTAAGGTTTTAAAGGTTTTTAAAATTGTTTTCCTTTGTACCCATGAGCTTGGTCCCAAGCTTTCTTTGGCTGCTGCTGCTCGAAGTCGACGACGCATCATGGGTGGAACTGTTCAGAACTACCGGCGGCGTGGTGGACGATTTGTTGGCATTCTTGCAGTTAAATGTTTAACCCTCTCAATCGAAAAGGATATGAAGAATTAATCGTATATTTAACATTAGACCTATGATTAATGCAGGCATATAGCCTACAATGTTCTCACGGTACGGATAACAGGATCCACGTGGGAAAGTCGATTTATTTTTTATGACTTGATAGGATCGACGTTCCTTAACTCCCGTATCCCGAAGGCTGCAGAATCGGTTAGAAATCCCAAGTCCGTGGAAGGATCACGAGGAAACGGCCGCATTTTCCTATCCCCGCTTCACCAACAAGGAGAGGGTTCGGGGATTCGATCAAGTTGGAATGCGTGCTGCAGCATTCGTGAAGAACTGGCGTCATTCCCTTTTTGTCTTCGTTGTGGCGATTTTCAACCTCATTCTATACCGGCGGGTCTAATTTAGTCGTAGCCCAAATTTCCTCGCCAGAATTTTCCCATCTTTGGAATGCAAAAATGAATTTTTGTCTCTCTTGAGTTCCAATCTTCATTCCGTCTTTGCGAAAATGATAAGCTCTTCATCTGAAAATTTCCACGCAGTTTTTGAATAAGAAATACATTGTGCACTTCTCTTTTCTATTTGTCGAAGCGATCACCAAACCTACTTTTCCTAGAAAACTCATTAGTCCGAAAGAAGTGGATTTCTAGTCAGGGGACTTGGGGGCCTCGGAATCACGACGTTGAAAGAGGAATTGTCGCGGTGGGGTTGCGACTCCAGACCGCAACTGCCATGGCAACCCTCTCGTTGCGCCTTCTCGTGGCAACATCGATCCTAGCGATCGACTTGCTCGCGGAAGATTCCTTCCATTCGTTCGATTCGTTTTTTTCGCAATGAAATTCGGAGGTATAAAAAAAAGAAAACAGGCGTTTATTGTCTAGCTGGGAAAAGACAAGGTATGTGACTGAGGAATAAATGAACATGCTATCACATTCGTTTCATCAAACTCAAACCACGAGGGATGAAGAAAAGAAGAATGCTGCAAAGAATAGGAAGTAATTTAGATTTTGGTCATCTGTTGATCGTCGATGTCGTTTTAATCCGTTGACCGTAGTAACCTTCAACCGCGGAATCGTCCACCTCCGAATCCTCCGCCATAACCGCCGCCGAAACCGCGTCCGCCACCAAAGCCTCGTCCACCACCAAAGCCTCGTCCTCCTCCGTAGCCTAGAAAAAGGGACACCAGCTGTTAGAGACTCGTGGGGAATGGTTTCGTTTTCGGCGTTTTAAAAGGACTTGCCTCCACCGAATCCGCCGTATTTGGCTTCCTGAATGTCAAGATCGTCAGCCTCGTTGTCAGCATATGCGAAGGCAGCTGCCAAGACGGCAAACAGAACCAGGATTCCCATGGCCTGAATTAAGAAAAAGAAAAGATATAGCGATTTGCTTCAGTTGTTCCTGCGGGAGAAATGTTTTGAGGATTTCTATGATAACTCGTTTCATTGGTATGTGTTTGTTACCCAAATAGGATCAAGAAAGCATCGCTCTTGTTGATGCAATCGTGGCATGAGATATATATATGACCTTTTCGGGTCAGTTCTCGCCCGCCATACTACATTACTTCTTATCAGAGTTAATTTCATGCACAGTAAGCACGCAGGCTCTGCTGTCCATGGAAGTACTCCTGTGTTTTTCCATTTCCGGCGACAAGAATCCCGAAAAAAGGAGACAAATTCAACTGCAAAGCCTGGTGTAAAGGTCAGTAGCCAAGAAAGCTTAATATAATACAGTTCTTTCCATTAAAAAAAAAATTGCTTGATTCATTACACCATATGAGAAATAAAGTTGTTGTGAGGATACTCTTTCGTGTGAAATTGTAGTTTTCTACGACAATAGCTGGCACCACTTCCTTTCTTATAACATATTATTTTAAACTTCTTTACCCTTTCATAAAAATTTTTTGCTGAAATCACAATTTCTCTGTTTACCCATTCAGGCAACATCACTCGCAGATGACAGGTGGATTGGTACCTGAATGGGTTAATGCAACAGCATGAGTATCTATGGGGAATAGTTGCGATGGAAAATTCCCTACACTGCTTAAGGCTTCAATTCAAAGACATCTTCCGTTGATCCAAATAATGAATGGTGCTAATTTCATTGTTTCACACCGTTTTGATGCAAGAGAGAGGACACTGAGAAACTCACGAGCTTCATCGTGGATGACTGGAGCTTGGAAGAGCTGGATGGTGCTCAAACTGTTGCAAGTGGAGAACTGATGGAGTGGGAATTCGGCTGAGGGCCTTTTATAGTCCGCCTGGGTCCTTGATTGACCTCTCAAGCAGAAAATGGTGAGGTTTTCTTTTATTCTTTTTAGCACGCCATGGTTTCCATCCTTCCGCGATGTAGTCACGAAAGGACCCTGAGACTAACGCAATAGATACCACGCACCTATCGGAAACTTAGTGTTGTCGCTTTGTTCATTTCACGAGTGGTTTGAAGATTTTTGTGTTTTTGTAACTCTTAACATGTTTTGGCGGGGAGGATGTATGGGAGCGTTCTCGTCGCCATGAGGGATTCTTTCCCATGTCGCAAGAGTGTAACCAAATTCATTCAAAATCTTAATTGCATACTGTCGCTCTTGAATTCACTTTGCCCGCGAACTTTGTCTCTAAACTCGAATGGCTGCATTCATCCCTCTTCTTTCTCTCCTGCTCTCGCCGCATCCGTCCGCGCTGGAGTAGAAAATCCAGAGTTGGCGTGCTTCCGTCCGGGCGAACCCGTATCCACCGTGAACCCGTTTCGTATCAATTTTCATTTTGCAAGTACTTCAGGGATTCGTATGAAATACGGGTCGCTTAGAAAGCATGTGAGATGAGTGAGATGCGCTTGAAAAAAAAAAGAATTTGGAAGTTCTTTTTTTTCCGAATGGAAAGTTTGGCAATACGTGATTAAGTCAGAATCGAGACCATCTTATTGTGGCCCGATCGCTCCTTCCTTTGGACGCAAAAATGCCAAAAATAAAAATAAAAACTCAGTGACGAGAAAGAAATGCCGGAAATCATTCTCTTGACGAAGTTCTTTAGCCTTGTTTGGCCCCATTGGTCTAGGCCCATACCCGATCCGAATAAATATCAGTGCATTTAGTCCGCAAGAAATTAGCATTTTCAGTTCAAACCAGAACCTTTTTTTTTTTTGTTCCCTTTCTTTTTTTTCATCTTTTTTCACGCTATAGTTCCCATCCTTCCGCGATGTAGTCACGAGATGACTGAATCCAGCGTTATGGGAACCAAGCACGAATCCGAAACTTACTTTTGTCGCTTTGTTCATTCGTCAAGTGATTTGAACATTTTGTAATATTAATAACTCTAAAGGGATTAAACTTCTTTTTAGGCTGAATGCAAACTTTCCAGCCGCCACCAGGTGTTCCCTGTCGCGTCGCAAGGGAAAGCAATTTCATGCAGAATCATAATTTGATTCTTGATTCCCGATCTGAATGTTAAGGCCGTATTGCCCGCGACCTTAGTGTCAAAGTTCGGACAATTGAGAAGCGATATATGACAGCTGACGTCACTGCTGACGTCACCAACAGTTTTAAAACGCGCGAGGAAGACGTCTAAGACATGACCCAGCCATCGCGACATGAGATCCACCAATCAGGAACGACTTAGTCGCGTGAGCACAGCGCGTGATAGGATTCGTTCTAGTCAGACATCCAAAGCTGCACTAGCGAAGATGGTTCGGCTTTTATCTCTCCTAAAGGGTGTTTCAATTGCAACTCATTTATCCTTTGTGGGTTACGGATTTAGCCTTTTTTTTATACGTTAAATTAAAAATCCTAAATAATTTTTTTTAAGGTTTTAAAGGTTTTTAAAATTGTTTTCCTTTGTACCCATGAGCTTGGTCCCAAGGTTTTTTTTTCTGCTCGAAGTCGACGACGCATCGTGGGTCGAACAGTTCAGAACTACCGGCATCACCATGATTATCGAAAAAAAATTATTATTATCGATTTCTCCGAAAAATAGTTTCAATGAAAAATTGAGACTTTTTGGATAATCGTGTTCTGTTCGCAAACTTAACCGCAGTCGCCAGTCTCGTTCCTCAGATAGACCCGTTCGGTTTATTTATTTATTTATCAGTTATGTATGTAACCTCAGAAGGGATAAATATTAATACCTGTTCTCATGGATATTCATTTATCCACGCACAAGATTAATAAAACTCTCCTAGTTAAATGTTTAACCCTTTCAATCGAAAAGAATATAAAGAATTAATCGTATATTTAACGTTAGACCTATGAATAATGCAGGCAAATAGCCTACAATGTTCTCACGGTACGGATAACAGGATCCACGTGGGAAATTCGATTTATTTTTTATGACTTGAAAGGATCAACGTTCCTTTATCCCGAAGGCTGCAGAATCGGTTAGAAATCCCAAGTTCGTGGAAGGATCACGAGGAAACGGCCGCATTTTCCTATCCCCGCTTCACCAACAAGGAGCGGGGATTCGATCGAGTTGGAATGCGCGCTGCAGCATCCGTGAAGAACTGGCACTTTTTGCCTACGTTGTGGCGATTTTCAACTAAATTTCGATAACGGCAGGTTTAATCTTAGTCCCAATCTCCTCGCCAGAATTTTCCCATCTTGGCTAGAATTAATTTTCGTCTCTATTGAGATCCAATCTTCATTTCGTCTTTGTGGAAAAGATAAGCGGAAAATTTCCGCGCAGTTTTCGTCTAAGAAATTCATTCTGTACTTCTCTTTGTTATTTGTCGAAGCGATCACCAAACCTACGGTTCCACGAAAACTCATTAGTCCGAAAGAAGTGGATTTCTAGTCAGGGGATTTGGGGGGCCTCGGAATCACGACGATGAGAGAGCAATTGTCGCGGTGGGGTTGCGACTCGAGACCGCAACTGCCATGGCAACCCTCTCGTTGCGCCTACTCGTGGCAACATCGATCCTAGCGGTCGACTTGCTCACGGAAGATTTATTATTTTCCTTTGATTCGTTTTTTTTGCAATGAAATTCGGAGGTATAAAAAAAAGAAAACAGGCGTTTATTGTCTAGCTGGGAAAAGACAAAGTATGGGACTGAGGAATAAATGAACATGTTGTCACATTCATTTCATCAAACTCAGATCACGAGGGATAAGGAAAAGAAGAATGCTGCAAACAATAGGAAGTAATTTTGATTTTGGTCATCTGTCGATCGTCGATGTTGTTTTAATCCGTTGACCGTAGTATCCTTCAACCGCGGAATCGTCCTCCGCCGAATCCGCCGCCATAACCGCCGCCATAACCGCGTCCGCCACCAAAGCCTCGTCCACCACCAAAGCCTCGTCCTCCTCCGTA